>JAWZYV010020221.1:0-18965 GCA_038373885.1 Cheiracanthium punctorium | reverse complement strand
GTTTTTTTTCTCTTTTCAGTTCCCTGTGTTCTTTACGTGGAAGGACTTGGACTGAAGAAGTTCAAAACAATTTTTGAACGAAACGCGTATCCTTTTTCCTTTTACTTCTTATGTGTGTTTTTTACAAAGTTTTTTAATTACTTTATCGTTTAACACCAGTATTTTGAGTGTTTTTTCAGTTGTTTTGTTTATTTGGACTATTAACACTCACTTTTGTTCTCTCTTTTCTTCCTTCCTTCTTCGTGTGCTTTTTCTTGATTATTTCTTTTCTGTTTTTGTGTTTTATGTACTTTTCTTTGCCTCTTGTGGCAACATCTTGCTTGTTTTTTCTCTTTTCAGTTCCCTGTGTTCTTTACGTGGAAGGACTTGGACTGAATAAGTTCAAAACAATTTTTGAACGAAACGCGTATCCTTTTTCCTTTTACTTCTTATGTGTGTTTTTTACAAAGTTTT
This sequence comes from Cheiracanthium punctorium, assembly GCA_038373885.1. Lineage (NCBI taxonomy): Eukaryota > Metazoa > Arthropoda > Arachnida > Araneae > Cheiracanthiidae > Cheiracanthium > Cheiracanthium punctorium. The sequence goes on along the minus strand of JAWZYV010020221.1, from coordinate 18,512 downwards.
TTAATTACTTTATCGTTTAACACCAGTATTTTGAATGTTTTTTCAGTTGTTTTGTTTATTTGGACTATTAACACTCACTTTTGTTCTCTCTTTTCTTCCTTCCTTCTTCGTGTGCTTTTTCTTGCTTATTTCTTTTCTGTTTTTGTGTTTTATGTACTTTTCTTTGCCTCTTGTGGCAACATCTTGCTTGTTTTTTTTCTCTTTTCAGTTCCCTGTGTTCTTTACGTGGAAGGACTTGGACTGAAGAAGTTCAAAACAATTTTTGAACGAAACGCGTATCCTTTTTCCTTTTACTTCTTATGTGTGTTTTTTACAAAGTTTTTTAATTACTTTATCGTTTAACACCAGTATTTTGAGTGTTTTTTCAGTTGTTTTGTTTATTTGGACTATTAACACTCACTTTTGTTCTCTCTTTTCTTCCTTCCTTCTTCGTGTGCTTTTTCTTGCTTATTTCTTTTCTGTTTTTGTGTTTTATGTACTTTTCTTTGCCTCTTGTGGCAACATCTTGCTTGTTTTTTTTCTCTTTTCAGTTCCCTGTGTTCTTTACGTGGAAGGACTTGGACTGAAGAAGTTCAAAACAATTTTTGAACGAAACGCGTATCCTTTTTCCTTTTACTTCTTATGTGTGTTTTTTACAAAGTTTTTTAATTACTTTATCGTTTAACACCAGTATTTTGAGTGTTTTTTCAGTTGTTTTGTTTATTTGGACTATTAACACTCACTTTTGTTCTCTCTTTTCTTCCTTCCTTCTTCGTGTGCTTTTTCTTGCTTATTTCTTTTCTGTTTTTGTGTTTTATGTACTTTTCTTTGCCTCTTGTGGCAACATCTTGCTTGTTTTTTTTTCTCTTTTCAGTTCCCTGTGTTCTTTACGTGGAAGGACTTGGACTGAAGAAGTTCAAAACAATTTTTGAACGAAACGCGTATCCTTTTTCCTTTTACTTCTTATGTGTGTTTTTTACAAAGTTTTTTAATTACTTTATCGTTTAACACCAGTATTTTGAGTGTTTTTTCAGTTGTTTTGTTTATTTGGACTATTAACACTCACTTTTGTTCTCTCTTTTCTTCCTTCCTTCTTCGTGTGCTTTTTCTTGCTTATTTCTTTTCTGTTTTTGTGTTTTATGTACTTTTCTTTGCCTCTTGTGGCAACATCTTGCTTGTTTTTTTTCTCTTTTCAGTTCCCTGTGTTCTTTACGTGGAAGGACTTGGACTGAAGAAGTTCAAAACAATTTTTGAACGAAACGCGTATCCTTTTTCCTTTTACTTCTTATGTGTGTTTTTTACAAAGTGTTGAGTTTTGGTCGCTTTTATCCAGTTACAGCGTGAATACGCGTTAGAACCCTTTAAAATGTCCTTCGACCAAGGCACCTTCTCTCTTTGGCAGATAGCCCTTGCGTAGCTTCGCCACAATACAATACAACAGAATTCGATGCAGGGTGGTTTGCCCGTTTCAAGTCTGGTGACATTAGCTTGGAAGATAAGCCAGGACGAGGTCGACCATCGGATTTTGACGACCAGGCACTTTTGGCAGACTGGAAGGGAGCGAAAGCTGGGACTGTTCCGGCCGATGGGGAAAGGGAAAAACGCCTGATAATTATGCACCGACCTAATAATTTTAAAAGTTAAAATAATTAGTAGCTGTTCTTTCTTTACTTTAAAGAAATGTAAAAAAGTGACATACCGATGTTGACACCGTCCCTGGAAAGGTTAAATTGTAGGTCTATTTAAAAGAATTTTTTTTTAAAGTAGTGTGAGTTAAGGGCTTAGCTAGGGGTACGTATCCTCCTAACACCGAAATTTTTAGATCAGTCAGTGTTAGCATTCGATGCAGGTATGTGAGTATGTGTATATCGTATGTGAGTATTTTGCTGAGTCAAATCTGAAAGACGGGTATCTGCTTAGCGGGGGGCGTTGCCTTGGGCGAGGTCTTTTTCAGAAATTCGAAGCATATTCGCTTAACATCTGGCAAAAATCGCCCAAAACTTCAGACCGTTAGATAGACGCAGTTGCCTGGTAGTCTGGATTTTAATACTTTAGCAATCCACTATAATCAATGTTTTATTCATTTGGCACGATGCAACCTCATAAGCATTTAGATTTTTATGCCTTGCGAAAATTACGTTTATTTATACACAACTCTAATGCATAGCTCCTTCGAAAGAAACTACTCTCTGCACTGTCGCAAGATAGTGGAAAGAAATCCGGAATCACTGATCTAGTGCTATCAGGAATGTTAATATATTTGAAAAGACATACAGTTTTACGTGTTATGTTACATCATATGTAACATCATTGATCTCATGAACTCCAATTATATACCAATCATCCATTACTTTTATGTTTTTTCTTGGTTTTTTTTTTTTTTGATACCATTTCTTTCTTGAAGAAAGGGGGGGGGATGATGTTGAGTGCGGAGATAGTAGTTTCTTAATGTGCATGCAAATTATGTCTTCCCTCCCCCTCCCCTTGAAGGAAGTCTGCGTACGCTACAGTGGCGCGTGGATGTACCCATACATTACGTTAGCCATACTGCTCAAAAGGGTTATAATTAAAGGTCCAATAAAAAATAAAATGGTGCAAAACTATGAAACTGCTACGATAAAAAAAATATATTGCTATTACGCAAATGTGATGACTGATTTTCGGAATATTATTTTGTCATTTCTCTCATGTGTCAATGATCCTCATCTTTAAGTCTATCGCATTTTTACTTTCCGAACATATATGGAAAGTATTGTAATCATGAAAATATTCGACTTTTAAGATTTTCATGTATTTACACGTTTTCAGGCATTAATTCATTTATTTTGTTTTTGCGGTGATGGATTTGTGTACGTAAGCAAACACGATAGCTCTTAAAGAGTGCATTTGATTGAGCTGAAATTTTGTATATATATTATAGACCACCCATATTGATTTTCGCGTGTACAAGATGTGTAGTTTTTTACAAGGCTGCAAAAAGAATTTAATACATTGGGCGGGAGTTCCTGAAAGTGCGCTAGCGTCTATTGAGTATTTCAGTATTTTGTGTTATGGCAAGCCTACACGAAGGGCATCTACCCACGGGAGAGAGAGACTTGGGCGGGCCTTGAGGAGGGGACCTTTTTAAGGGGTTCTAACACGTATTTACGTTGTATCTGCATGCACATAAAACCGCCTGAATCTCTGCATCGTTTGATCGACAGCCACGCAGTATGCCCCAACGCGGGACCAGTACACTTTGGCTGTCTACCATACTCATTGTTTTAACGTTAGTTCTAAACGGTGTATTTTATTAAGCGAAAATTAAGTATATGTATATTGTAGATCTCAGGCACATGACCGGCAAATATTTTGGTGTGTGCACAGCTTATAGTTTGTTAACAGGGTTGCAAAACAGGATTCTTATACATTATTATGGTCTATAGACACAAATAATTTAAGGCGTACTAGTGTCTAAATGGTGCATTCGTATAAGTTCAAATTCAGTATGCATATTGTAGGTCTCCGTTTTTCGATCGACGACCGATCACGAGTCCATTTCGACGAGTTTTCCCCGTCTATACATACGTTTGTACATATGCAACTCACATATCTCAAAACTATTGGTTCTAGAGTGTTAAAATTTTATATTAGGACATCTAGTTGTGCACCTCCCGTTTTGGCTCCAGTCGACTGGATAGTTTATTTACAGGGCCAAAGTAAAGTTTTCCCACGCTAAACTTCTCGCTAATCTTCAAATTTTATTAAAACATCATACAAAATACTATAAATATCTTGAGATAAGATTGGATTTATAAAACACACATATAATTTTAGATGCCAGCCATTTACAAGGCAACCAACAACCATCGGGTCCTTTTATATAAATAATAATTCAATCTTTAGAATCCCCGCATGGCCTTATTTCAAATTCCAGGACATGTTCTTTCAACAGCTCGCTCATCTATTAAAACATCGGGTACGTTTATAAACTTATCCAATCTTTACTGCCACCCAAAAGATTTTTCATACATTACGGTCTATGGGCAGAAATTCATTATAAGATATTTAAAAAGTATTAGGCTATTTCAAACGAATAAAAGTGATATATGTTGTTAAGGATCACAAAATGAATCTCTCCACCGAAAATAGTGTCTCTATTTATAGTTCTTCTACAGGAACACTCAGAAAATTCCAACACATTAAGGTCAAATGGCAGGTTTAGAGACATTCAGCCTTTTCAAGCACAATACCATCCTAGCATGCAGTTAGATTATGGTGCAACGACGGTCACGTGCCTCCCTCAAAAATTACGCCAAAAGTCGCCAAGATTGGCGAATTTGTTGGGAAATATAAAACTATGAAACTTTCGAACTCTTTCCCTGACCCAGTTTCTCCTGCACGCGTCGATGTCCGCACATGTAGATGTATGGATCTGCATGTGATAATTACCCAAACGAGGGCCCCTTACTTAACACGTGCTATGGGGCCCCTGGCAACCGTGGGGGCAAGAACGCATGCATGCTGTACTTTCAAGTCACTCTCTTCCATGCGCTGCTGCTAAGCGGTCGACATCCCGACCAGCTAAAATTCAATCTTTGTAAACATGATATTCCTCTTAAAATGTATATTGTATAACCTAGACGGAAAATAAATATATTGTACTCATTCAAGAGCACGAAACTAAAATATATACAATTAATAATGTCGTGTATTCCAGTTTTCGTTCCAGCTAATTTAGCGGGATGACGGAGGAGTTAAACGGACTTACGCCTTTGAAGGAGGTAAGTGATACCTCTTTTACCTCCTCGCTCATTTAATAATTTTGGTGTACATTTGTATGTATTTAATCCTAATATCTCAAAAATTATTGGTCGTAGATTGCTGAAATTTCATATCATCAACAAATTATAGAGATGTCATTGTCTTGGATCTCATCCAAGATTGTTGTTACATCTAGTTGTGCATTTCGATTTTCGGTTCCAATCTACTTCAGAGTTTATTTACAGGACCACCGAAAAGAATTTCAATACATTAATGTCTATGGAAATCGTCAATATATTACGTACTGTAGTCAGTCATTGTTTGATCAATGCCCAAAATTCTACTATTTTTCATCGACCTCGGTGAGTTTTGCCGAAATATCGCCAAATCCGGGGCCAAAATTAATTTCGTATTTCGCATAACTCTAAAACTTTTAACCGTAGAATGTTGAAATTTTGTAACATCTAACTGGGCATCTCTTTTTTGATTGCAATCGACTGGTTAATTTACTTACAGGGTCAGCCAAATGGGTTTAAATACATTAAAGTGTATGGATATATTGAGTTAATTGAAAGTCTGTGATGAATTGCTATTTCTGCTATTGGCCAAAATCTCGCGAACTATCTCAAGTTTGGTGGCTTTTGGAAAAATATATCCCAATTAAGTGCCAAAAGCAAATCTTTCAAATACAGCCCAGCTTGGCGATATCTCAAATGTTTGGCTAGAATTCGCTAAACCATAGTATTATTGCAGTATTTTATCTTTTCCAAACAAAATACGTTTAGATGAAGTGCGCCGAAAATATTTTTGATTTTATAGACGTTCTAGGAAATCATGTGGTGTCCACATCAGATTTTTTTCGGTGAACTCCGGGAATAGTACAGATTTTCGAGTTCGTCCATACTCACTGAAGGACGATTGAATTCAAGGGTGCCGGCAGGATCATTTCCAGGAGGGTGCACCCAAGATATACACATATACATGGTGTTACTGAATTCATAGGCCAAACTTTAAGAATAAATAAAATGCATATAAAGAAGCATTTTTTGTATAGCAGATTAGCAGTGTGAGGTTAGAAATAAAAAATGTAGGTGGAAATATAGCAAAAGCAAAAGAAATGAAAAAGCTCTATTGTAAATGCTCAAATTTGCTGGTAGTGTCTAGCAAGGGATTGGCGTACCCTTTCGAAGATGCCAGGTGTTCCACGAACGGTTGCAGCGGTTACTAAAGTTTTGTAACGAGGCCCTCATCTGAGTCAACTGGAGTCTTGTAAACGAGTGCCTTGAGATGTCCCCAAAAGCAAAACTCGATACTTGATTAATCTAATGAACCTACTGGCCAAATGTATAGTACCGTTTGTCCAATCGATCGGAGGTCAAAGATGACAATGAGGTAATTACGCACATTATTTACGAAATAGGCTGGATCCCTATCGTGCTGAAACTATCTAAATTTTTCATTTCCAACCAAACGTTGCAACGCAGAAAAATGCTTCTTTGTGTGTATTTTAGCTACCTTCAGGGACACCCTGTATACATGCATATAAAAAATTAGACTATTTGGCGTTTGAAGGAAAAAGAGTCTTGACTGGAAAATGTAGCATTAATATGTGAAATGAACATCGTCATAGATATTTTGTCGCAGCTGAAAAGTACAAAATCTTAAACTATTAATTTGGCCTAATTAGTAATACCTCAATTTAAGTATACTAATAATTAATTATTTAAATTATATGCAATTTTGATAACATTGTTTAATATTTAAATAGACTACTTTTCCCAGAAAAACTGAAGCGAAAAAATGTATTTTGTCTAGCATTGATGTATATAGCAATTTTTGGCTTAGGGGTGGGTCCCCGCCATGTCCAGTACTGAAAATGGTAGATGGCTAAAATGTGAAGGTCAATAGTTCTGATCTGCCGCGCGGGTGTCAATCTAACGGTTTTTAGTCTTGGCCAGTTTTCTCTACATGTTACGTGAAAACGCGTTAAAACCCTTTAAAAAGTCCTCTGCCCAAGGTAACCTGCTCCTTCCATGACAGATAGCCCATGTGCAGGTTTTCCTTAAGTGCAGTCGGGAAGGACATCCCCGTATTAAAACTGAGCCCAAGTTTCGAAAATGACGCAGTGATGCCTTCACTTAATATTTGAAAAACCACCATCTGAAAATACAAATTTTCATCTAACAGTTTTTGAGTTTAAATCTCTGAAAAATTAACTCTGTAATGTTAAAAAGAAATGTTAAACTTTAAGCGTTAAGTCCTAAAATAATTGTATTTAATCATATTCCCAATAGAGTCTGGATAGTTCGAGTCTCGATTGTTCTAGTTTTCTATACATCTCAGTTAGTGAAAAAATCAGTTTAGCTCCCAAATAATGACCAACACATATGAAACAGGCAATTTTTTAATTGCAGGACGAAAATTCAAATACTTGGTGCACCCGGAAGCCCTATCAGAAATCCCTCTTCCAAAGAAAGTGGGTGTATTTTTTCTGTAGATGTTCTCATAGACATTTCTGTGCAGTATTGACACGCTGCTTTGGCAATGGTGCGATACTGCTGTTCGGAAACTAGTCAACGTGTCAATACAAAACAGTTGATTATTGTATTCTGATATAATTAACATGATCTAATCAGTAATATGATTACATGTAACTACATTTTTCATTTAAATATGTACTCAAATCACAAAAATTGATTTATTTCCATTTATTTTTTTATTAATTTGATGATTTCGATAATTCAAGACAAGCCCAGTCTCATCTACCTCGAATATTATCGAGACTATTTCAAAATAGTTTTTACTGATTGCGGACACATGCCGTGACGCATTCAACACTACTACGACCGTAAGCGTTGGTCAATACATTATGAGGGCTCATGGTGCGTGCGCCAACATTATCCAAAATAAAAATGTGGATGACTTCTCAAAAGTTTCAAATTCATGTACAATGGTAGAAAATATTAAGCCATAAACACAGGTCTAAACAGCTAATTTAATGCGACAGTTACACGTAGAATTGAAAATATCACACACACATTTAGGCTATTTTTTTTTATCTGTATTAAGTGTAAAACAAATTACTTATATTTTCAGGTTAATTATACTTTTTTCAAACTCCAGGGTGGTGCAAGTGCGCCCCCTTTCACCCCCCTCCCGGCCCCCATGGTTGAACTAAACAGAAATGACAAAATCATAAAGAGACCATGGTCAGTTCTATTTACCGTTAATGAGGTATAAGAGGTTTATGAGATAGTGAATAAGCGTACTTTTATGATGGTACGTAATAGAGAAAAAACGTAAGTAATGTTTAAAAAAATATCAGTACAAAAAATGTAAGTACTGTAATCTCCACTCCTCCTCTTCTTAATTATTGAATGTTCCAACATACCAAGACAAAACTAATGTGAAATCGTAAAGCTGCTGTATTCAAATTCTGCGCCTAGTTTTATAGAAACTATGTCAATTTGTACTATTTGATTTATTGTCTTCCGAAGAAATTTTGTACAACAAGCAGTTCGTGCATCATGACCACGATGAGTTTTTAGTCATGAGCATGAGGAAAGCATGATCACATTGTCCCCTTTTAAATATATAAATTCATTTGACAGAAGACCGACGATATAAGAACACATGAAGCCGGGGTTGAGGATATCGGGATATATCATTCCCCGGGTAATTTTAGCATGAGTTTTAATATTTTTCCATCAAGCCGAATTTAAGTTTATATATGTACGGCCATAGTCATCGACTCCATGGGGCTTGCGCGGCTTCAGCCCCCTCAAAAATTTCGTTCCAATATTTCTACTGTCAAATATCTTTTTTTTCTATATTGGTTGAAACTCTAAGAGTGTGGTGCTACTATTTTTCGATAAGACAAAAGCCTGTGGATACGGAGCTTTTTCACAAAGAACTCCTCAAAGGATTTTGTGAGAAGTAATCGTCTCAAATGAATTAGTCAGAAGTAGCAAGAAATATTTCTTGACTTTGCAGATGATTAGCAGATAAAATAGCCATAAAAAGATGACCTTGAGACTGAGGGGGCGACTTTCTTGCGGAGGGTTGTTTTGTTCCTGGAGGGGTCCAGAAAAACGCAAATTTGAGGTTGCCGACAGCTTTCGGTTGAGAAGAAAGAGCAACAGCATTGTAGCTGAGGTGTCATCCCTACTAGCAATTTTGCTCGGGCCGTCATCGGCTGGCTGCGTGGCCGGTGGTAGCCCGAGCAAAATTGCTAGTAGGGATGATTGCTTCTGGCAGGGTTTGAATTTTGCGCCCCCTCAACACAATGTCTGGAAAGTGTTCCTCACAAGGGATACGCCCCTAGCAGTGGTATACAGTAAGCCTCCGAAACCCCCGAACACACATTTGAAAGTTACCCCGTAGTGTGGGGGCAGGAGGGCGAAGAGACCCCCACACAAGGAATTATTTTTTAAATGAAATTAAATATTTTGTAATTTTAATTTTACTTTCGTTCTTTTAAAGAAACCGCAGAATATTAGAATTTATCTTAATACTTTACAGAGGATAGACAGAAGAACAGACATATATTCAGAGTGTGTCACAATTCCCTTCCGAGTTTGGAAAGCTTATTAAAAAATATATTACCAATACAGCAACGAAGTTGACTTTATTGAATAAAGAATGTTACAAGCCTATTTTTCATAAATGTTCAATATGTGAACCTTTCGTGATGTGGCAGCTATCAAGTCTAAAGTCAAATTCTTCCCTCCCATACTCGCTTTAACTTGTCGCGATCAATGGTAGCGAATGCGGTTGTGATCCTTTGGCGTAAATGAGGCACAGGGGGCACCAACACATGATCTTTTATATAACTCCATAAAGAAATCGCATACTTATGGTCTGGAGAGCGTGGTGGCCACGGATGAAGGCGATTGTCGTCGACAGAGCCTCGACCAATTCATTTAACGAGGAAGCTGGTTATTTGTGAAAAACAAAACTTGTAATGTTTCTTTTCCCCGTAAAGTCAACTTTGATGCTGTGTTGGTAATATATTTTATAAGCCTTCCAAACCCGGAAGGGGGGGGGGGATTGTGACACACTCTATATGTATATATTTAGAGATGCAGGAAGCTCGTGATTTGTGAAACAAAACTTGTAGTGTTCCTTTCTTCAGTAAAGATAACTTTGTTGCCGTATCGGCAATATATTATTTTTTATAAGCCTTCCAAACCCGGGACAGAATTGTGACACACCCTGTATTTATAAATCCCTGGTTAGATACATCGTTGGAAAAGCAACTAAAAATGTGTAGGGGTTGCATTTTCCTCACGTTTTCTCCATTTTTCAGCCTGAAACACTTGTAATAACCAATTCTTCGATAAATCATTCGTAATATTTAAGCGAACTCTTTTTCGTGATGAAAGTATTATTATCCATAGTAAAAAGTTTTCAACAATTAACCAACTACTGGGCTTGTATAAAAAAGACTCTTTTTAAACTTAGAAAAATTAACCATAGTAAATTTTTGATAAATGTAAGCTGAAAGCGCAAATTTAGAGTTTATTTTGAATCTCGATTTTCGAATCTTTCTGTTTAAACAGAGTTGAATTGACAGAAATGTGGCGGGACCGTTAGAAAATTTTATTAGTTTTTAGGGCTAAGCAAGATGAATGGATAAAGAAACATCTTGAAGATTATTTCCGGATACTCGGATTCGTTACTTTATAGTTTTGCAATCGTGAAATTTTCTAAGGCGAAATAAAAGATAATTGACCCTTTTTTAAAATATATTGATCCAAAACTATACCAAAGAAAGTGAAAGTTATTTTTAAAAATCATACGCGTTTAACAGAGAACCTCTTCCTTTTTTTTAAATTAAGTTAAAAAACTTGATGTGCCTCACCAGTGGCCGAGCACATAGTGCTCTCAACTAGTAAACGGAAGGTGCCTGGTTTAAATTCAGGTCGCATCCGCCTACCTAGCCTTCCGGAGATTCCCGGATTTTCTCCGAAACTTCGAGTAAATACAGTTTAGGACCCCTTAGAAAAACACCCACGGAGAGCACTCCCTTCGGACTAGATACCCCGATTTGATAATCAACGTAATTTAAAAAAATGCGAAAAACACATGATTTCTTTCATGTCTATTAAATTATATACATTTTTATGCGCTCCATTTAAACTTATTTAATTTGAAATTAAGATAGGATACTGGAAACAATTATGCAGATTTTCTGAAATGTAAAAATAATGTTTTTATATAATGATTATAATGAAAAATGGACATTTTGGAACGTAATTACAAAAATCCTGATTATATGGAAACTATTAAACTATTGATTAGTATTTTTTAACGCCGCCCCCCCCCCACGTCCCAACGAATCATTCGAGCGCCCTCAAAATTTTTTTACAATTCGTTGCCAGGGTGCACCGCTGCCTTTCACAACTTCTCCAGAAAAACGTCTGGCTATGTTTGCGACAAAAGATCACAGCGCAGAAAGGTTCTTCGATTACATGACTTACATTTGACTTTGTATGTCAGACCTTTCACCGAAATATCCCCTTTGATCACCCACCTCAGACAATCAGAATATCAAAACTTAAGGAATTAAGCCGTATTCTTCCTGTTTGAAGCTATTTCTGCCATTTCTAGCCATTTTAAACGTCGTTAGTCATAGGTCCATTGCACTTGTTCGTGTCTGTAGTTCTCCATTTGCATCATTAAATGTTATTTAAATTTATTTTATAATGCGCATGCGCAAACATGATGGTATAAACGATGGTCTACGTCTTTTTAAAAGCGTAGACATTCTGCGACAGCGAAACAAAACTTCGTACACGACTGTCTGGATGTAGAGACCACAATAGGGCACCTTGACATGATGTTACAATTTATTCCTTTAAGGACACGTTCAAAACGAGGCAAAATCAAAATTTTGTTTTGTTATTGCAATTAGTTTATTAGTAATTTATTTTTCTCTCAGCTCGAAATAATTTTTAGCTTTCTATCCATTTTTCGCTGTGATTCTAGCCACTTTTAATCCGGCAGAGTTGCAACTAGGGATGGACACGAGATATATCGCATCGTGTCGCGGTCCTGTTTAACATGCGAGACTAGAACGCGAGACGAAACAGAGAAAATTTTTCGAGGCAAGACGCAAGACGAGAAAGGAAATATTTAGCAAGGCGAGACGCTAGACGAGACAGAGAATTGTCTCACACGATATTTCTCACGAAAATTTCTCGTCCATAAATTTACGATGCGAATTGCTTTTCAATCAGAATAGAAGTGCTGTATTTGAGGCGGTATGCCATCCCCTTCACCGTATTTTTTATTTTAAAAGGAGACGTTTATTTTGTATAATTATTTTCAATATAATGATATTTTTATTTTGTGATTTTACAACGGTGTGATGTGCAAACGAAAAGGACTTTTTATAGACCGCCCAAATAGATTTCCGTACAATCTTTTTTGTCAGAATTAAAAAATATAAACCTATCTTTAGAAATATAATACATATACGAAGAACCTCACTAATGCAACGACAAACCAGGCAGCTATTTGGTTCCTGGTATTTTATTTTGCATTTTAACCTAAAAATAACTCTAAATTCTGTAAGTGTATACCTAGCGTGAAGTCAGTTCCATGACTCGCATTAACTTTCGTATAAATCAATAGTATTCAATCTATGGATCATGTCGTCATTCATGGGTTCTCATAGGAGCACTTTTAAGGGAATTTCTTGAATTTCAAAAAAGAGGGGAATGGTTATCTCAGTCTTTGAAATACTTTAAAACTGAAGTAATACAAGAAAGTTCACTATGTTATAAAGATGCTTATTACACCCCGTGGCGGATATACAGGTTGTGTGACGGCGATCTATAATATACATACCCTTTTTAAACTTATTCTAATGTACCATTTAAACACTAGTACGTTTTAATTGATTTGCATTCGTAGGCCGAAATGCATAAGAATTACTTTTGCAATCCTGTGAACAAATTATTATCACTACACACACCAAAATCTACGCAGGTCATGCGACCGTGACCTATAACATACAATCTCAATTTGAGCTCAATCGACTGCGCCGTTTAGACACTAGTGTTAAGACAATGAGTATGGTCGATAGCCAAAGTGTGAAGGTACCGCGTTCGGACATACTGCGCGGCTGTCGATCTAACGGTCTACAGATTCGGACGGTTTTCTGCCGATGCAATAGCGCACTTTCAAGAATTTCTATCCATAGACCATAATGTAAACGAATTCTTTTTTACAGCTCTTAACAACTTTCCTTTTTTGCACCCCGAGTTTTAAGTCAGAAGACATCTGGGTTGACAAATTTTTGTGATGTCGTGTGAGTTACATAATCCCCGTGAATCAAAGTCAAGTCACTGTCAGTCAAAATGTTCCTGTAGAACTGGCGAAAATCGTATTTTTTATCTGAATGTTCCTTTTAATTACTATTTAGCCTTACTTGCCGGCCCGTAGCAACAAACTGCTAAAATGTAAGATGTAGTTATTTGTTCAAAGTAAATACAGGACTATTACAAGCTTGAATTTTTCCTAGTTGGCTGTATTATTTTTTTTTAAGTTAAAATCTTAAACACTTAAGAACACAGTGCGTATTTAAAATCTGAAACACAGATTTTAAATACGCACTTGAGTGCTATGTATTAAAAGCATATCATAGTCCATGCTTCTTCCCTAGTTTTCTTTCTTATTTCATTAAGTTGAAAAGATAACATTATTCATTGTGCTTTATTTTTTTTCCTTGCTCCATAAAACACATCTTTGGATTCTAAATCTATCATTAAATCACCTACTAAAACTGTTTTACAATACATACTGTTTTACAAGCATATTCCAACTATACTTCAGCATTTTAAATACTGTTTGGAATGTGCATCATAATTCATGAGTGTGCTGTGTTTGTCTTTCTTGCTCACAAACCCTTCTTCAAAATTGAAATCTATATTAAAAATGCCCACCAAAACTGTTTAAGAATCTTTCTCAAGCATATTCTAACTATACTTCACCTTTATAAATACCATTTGGAAAATGTATCGTAATCTATGAGTGTACCATATTTGTCTTCCTGTTCCATAAAACACATCTTCGGAATTGAGATCTATATTAAAATCGCCTTCTGAAACTGTTTTACAATTTTCGCCAGGCATATTCTAACTATACTTTTCCTTTGTAATAATCTATCGCGTTTGCCAGTTTCTAGCCATATTTGGAAGATATCACAGAGCTTGGTTTGGTTTTGAAGACGTATTTTTGACACCAAACTTGGCGATCAATTATCAAAAATTGTAAACCTTGTGCGACTTTCAACATTTTTTCTCCCCTTCCCCTTCGCTTTATCTGGCAATCACATCTGAAAAGTGCCTCGCCGTGACAAGGCATGTAGACAAAGACAAATTATGTCGACGCTGAAAAACATGCTTGATTTTAATAGTACTGTAGTTCTAACAACGAGTGAGTGTGAGGATTCGAAGCGTGAAGAAACTAGTCCTTGCACTAAACAATGAATGTCTGTCATACATACCTTACACATTACTGTTAACATTTAAATGAAAAATAGCGTCGTGTAATACTTATATGTACTGACTGAGCATAAATAAAATTATTTTGACTCTCAATTTTCTCACTTTTGTTCATTGAAACTTTACTCGCGGATCCAGAACTGTCACTAGCAAATTATTGCCCTGTTGTGGTTAACGTGAATCATAGTACACATGATTAAGCACGCATGAGGTACTAAAACGTGAGACACTCATATTTTTAATGAACAAGCTGTATTATTTTCGAGAACTTCATATTACCAATCCCCCCCCCTTCCGAAAAAAATTGTAACGAGAATGATCGGCTCATGTCGGCAATTATAAAAGAACGATATCACTTTTGGTATTAAACACGTAAACCAGTATGTCTCTTAAAATGTATTAATGTTGTCGAAATTCTCTTCAGATTCCCAACCTTTTCACTACCTTGACCAGAAATGTAGAGGGTAATTTATTCGGGGTAAAAATATGCATTAGTGTCGGGAATATATAAATGTAATTTCTGCAAGACATAAAAATCTAAAAGCTCATGGTAACTGATCTAAAAATTTCGGCGTCGATGGGTATATATATCCATTGCTACGCCTCTAATTTCGACTTCCTTAATTTCATTTTATTAATAGACCAACAAATTTATTTTTTCATTTAAAAAAGAAAACAAGAAACAGTTAAAACACAAAAAAATAATCTTCACCCTTCAAAACGTCCCTGAAACCTCTGCCCATTTAAAACTTTCATTGACACCCTCTGAAATCTCGGCTTAGACGATTAAATAACCCAGATAATAAAAAACAATTTCCCTTCAATATCCAAAACTCCAGAGTCAGACTGACAACCGCGGGATAAGCCAAAACGCTGAGACTTTCCACTTCATCCAAAACAGTTTTTACAATCGTAAAAAGGTGGCATGTCCCAGCTGACTGTGCCCCAGAGATATTTAAATTTTTTATTTAAAAAGTAAGCAGAAATAGAAGAAGAAATCTGTTAAAAGTGCGAAATGTTATTTTCGATCCCCAATACGTCCCTGGAATAATATAGACCCATTGAAAACTTAATTGACTCCTTTTGGAATCTCGGCTTTAGAAGTTCAAGTAATTTAGCTCATGCACCCACTATTAGAAAAAAAGGTTTTTCTTCAAGATCATGTACACAGGGCCCTTGCTAAAGGGGGAGGTGGGGTAGGGGGAGTCTGCCCTCTAATACTCGCAAAATTCTGTTAAACTTGGCAAAATTAGACTCCTAATTGGCAAACTTGGTAAAAAAAAATAAATAAATAAAATAACGAAAACCATAATTCATTTCTTATACGCTTGACAAAATTACACAAATTCAGTTGGCAAAATTAAAAGTTGGTAATATAGATGATAAAAAAATTAATAAGTTGGTAAAAACCGATATTTGACTTGGCAGTTTATCTCCCCTCCTTAAATAAAGCCTTAGCAATGGCTTTGTATGTACCCCTTTATATACCCTTATATTATTCAATATACCCCTATCATACTGTCTGACTCGCGACTCCTGGACATGGGCGTCGGCACAAAATTTTCCGATACAGGGGTGGGGGGAGGACAAAGATTGTTTCAACATATGGTTATCGTATTGAAAAAAAAACTAAAAAGCAGAGAAAAAACGGCATATAATAATCTAGGGGGGAGGCAAATGATCCCCTTGGCCTATGCTTCCGAAGCCCTTGCTCCTGGACAGCCCCTATGTCCGTGTGTGTGCTACATACAAAACATAAGTAAGGGTGGCTCTCACGCAACACTTATCTTACACCCTCCTCTCAGTCCGAAAAGCCGTTGATTCGGATCAGAAATCTTTAAGTTATTTGAACCGTTAGATCTTATACCGTATTTAAATATATTGACACCAATATGTTATAATTTGTAACGAAATGTTCCAATATTATTGCATATAGTTATGTAGCTATAACGGTATGAAAATATCGTTCTGTTCCTTTAACGTTATGGTCTCATACCGTATTTAAAACGTTATTCAGCGAAATGCTATATTCTATAACTAATTGATACTGTATCGTTAATAAATAGTTAGGTGAGTTTAACGTTATAAACTAAGCGTTAGCATGAGTAACCGAATGCATTCTGTTACTTTTTGTTCAGTTTCTGAGTATAACACAAAACGGAATAACGTTATAATAAGTATACCACTGAATAACGTTATTGCAATAACGTATTCATTTGCGTTCTGTAGATTTGTTACGGTACGATAATAAAATACAAAATGTAACGTAACTAATACATAACGAAAATCAAGCAGTTATTATTACATATAAAAATTGTATAACGAATTATTTTGTTACAAGGCCGAATAACGTTACAATTTTGTTACGTTAAGTTACGGATCCCTGAAAAAAAGGGTCTCTAGATCTGTGGCACGCGATGAACGTTCGATCGTCCGCCCTCTTGCTAGTAGTTCAGTCGAGCGATGGTAACGGCCGCTCTTTTTTCAGCATTGGGAAAGGGTTGCGCCTTAAAGGGTAAAAAAGTACATGCTCCAGCTTAAAAATTAAAGACTCCTGTTGCGTCGTTGCTTAGTGGTGTGTTTTATCAATAAAAAGAATATGCGAACTTTGTATAAATGCAAAAATATATAATTGAATCTTGGTTACAATAAGTAAATATTTACAAATATTACAAAACATGAAGAAAATAATTCTGCGAAGTGCGTATTGGCTAAGGAGCCAAAAGTTGTCGACAGTCAGGTCGTGCGGTTGTAATGCGAATGTCAAGTGTCTATGCAGTTCAGATTGTCTGTGAGTCCAAGTGACTGGAGCGCCACTCAAAAGGCGTCACTGGGTGCGTATGTGCGGGAACATATACTCCCACCCTATCAGGGCCTTAGTCCTGATATAAAGGAAGAGGTGAGAGCTTTGTGATAGTACGCTTCAGAACACTCTTTTTGGTCTGTACTGAGGCAACTCGCACAAGACCATCGTTGCCTGGATGCGTCTCAATGACACGTCCGAGCTGCCAAATGCCAGGAGGAACCCCATCTTCGTGAATTAAGACGATGTCGTCCTTCTTGATGTTTGGTTGTGGAGTCTGCCATTTTTTGCGTTCTTGAAGGGAGCTAATGAAATCTCTCCTCCACCGCTTCCAGAAGCCTCGCTTGAGGTTCTGCAGGAGCTGCCATCGGTTAGTTGTAATAGATGGATGATTGTCTGGGGGAGAAAAGAGAGTGTATCCTGAAAGGAAATGAGAAGGGGTGAGTACATCGATACAGTCAGGATCAGAATTTTTTACGTGGGTAAGAGGACGCGTGTTAAGCAATGCTTCTATTTGGCAAAGTAAGGTAGACAGTTCTTCGTAGGTCAGGAGTGTTTCGCCCATAACTCGTTTGAGATGAAATTTCACACTACGAATTCCTGCTTCCCAAATACCGCCAAAGTGAGGTGAGGCAGGCGGTATGAAGTGCCATTCAATAGATGAGCTTGAAAGATAATGAGCAGTCACTTCATTTTCTGGCAAAGAAAGCCAAAACTGCTGTATTTCGTTCAGTTTTCGTCGAGCACCTACGAAATTTGTAGCATTATCACTATAAATGTGACGTGGAGCACCTCGACGAGCACTAAAACGACGAAGAGCTGCTATGAACGCGTCAGCTGTTAAGTCACTGACAGCTTCAATGTGTACTGCTTTTGTGGATAAGCATATGAAGAAGGCTATGTAACCCTTTGTAGTCTTTGAGCCACGACCTGGACTGAATTTCAACGGTATTAGTCCGGCGTAATCAGTTCCACAGTAGAAAAAGGCTCTCTCGAGAGTTACTCGACACTTGGGTAAGTTACCCATTAGTTGGGTTTTCGTGGAGGCCTTAAATCTGTGGCACTTCAGGCATTTATTAATGTGCTTGTTTATGAGTCTCCTACCACCAATGATCCAATAAGATTGTCGGATGATATGAGCTAATAAGGTAGGACCGGCATGCAGATAAGCTACATGACGTTCTTTGATCAGCAGTTCACTGAATTTGTGTTCATATGGCAAAATGATGGGATGTTTTTTATTAAATTGCAACTCAGAGTTCTGCAATCGACCTCCCACCCGTAAGAGACCGGTTTCGTCCAAAAATGAGTGAAGAGAGCGCAATTTGCTTTTGTTTGAGAGGAATTCTTGATCTTTGATGCGTTTTATGTCGTCAAAAAAATGACTATTCTGAATCGATCGAATGCTTGTTTCTTCGGCAAACTTGATTTCTGGAAATGTGAGAGGATTGGAGTGTATTGCCAAGTTTTTTGTC
>JAWZYV010020220.1:0-65687 GCA_038373885.1 Cheiracanthium punctorium | reverse complement strand
TGACCGCAGAACAATTACGCTTTTGCCTTTTTACCTCAAGAAATCGAGATAACGCATTTTTGAAAAACTCGCTTTCTTAGCGGACCACTTGGAACTTGTTCAGGGACCACCAGTTGGGAACCACTGTATTAGCGATAGATGGGCTACGTAAATTGAAATAATTATCAAAGTAAGGTCAGAAATAAGACTCCGTTAAGAAAAAGGTACTCGTTCATTTACAAAAGTTCAAAATCTTAAATTTTTCTGGCTTAACTTTTAGGAGTCATTCCTGTAATTTTACATTTTAACCCATTACGCCCAATGATATACTATTTATAGACGGTTGCAAAAAGTGTAAGTTAATATTTTTAGGAGCAACATTCTTCATTACAATCTCTGAAGTTTATCACTTCTGTCATCAGCATAAATCTGAGAATGAGCTAGGGGGCTAATGGGTCAATATAATACGAGAAAATTAAAAAGTAAGTGTTAAATTTTGCAGAAGAATAAATTCACATAAGTCTGAAAACTGGTGCTAGGGCGGGCAGTGCAACACAGTATATAAAAAGCGCTGTTTTTGTGCTCATTTTTAAAAAAATAATTATGAGAGCTTTCAATGTCCTTTGACTCGTATCTTTGGAATACGAGTTGAGGGAAAGTTTACAAACCAAATGCACTCAAACCTCGTTAAAACATCACTCCCGCGCACACTTAAGAAGGGACTTGCTAAACGGAATGGCTTGAGCACAGTTCATATGAAATGCAAAACGAAAACATGAATGTTTAAAGTGCAGCAATTATAAGCAAAATTAAGACAATTATAAGCGAAGACTGCGTAATACTTATAATTAACTGCACAAATAAGAATAGTCCTGGATAAATTCCTAAAATTTGTTGATAACGCAACAATCTTTGCAAAGAAAAGTGCCCAGAGCCGTGGTCAACAAAAATTATGTTTTTGGTAGGTAACCTTAAAGAATTGACAGTTTGCATGTTGCACTCCTGTGACATACAAACGAGGTTTGACTATAATTTAGAATATACTTTCTAAAAAAATCGCGTATCCATTATATCTACACAACACTAAAAGTTAACTAGAGACTTCTGAAGTCAAACTAGGTGGCATGTTTCACAGCGCCCTTTAAAGGGTTTAAAAAGCAGTGGCTACAAACTCAATTCAACAAGCGGACCACTTTTCAACTTCCAATTTACCGGCGGACCACTCAAGAGAATTCTTTCACGGGGGAGGGGGGCGGGGATGAAGTAAAACGTACACACCTTTTAGCATAGAATGCTATACAAAATTAAAAAATCAAAAAGCGCAGAAAATTTCCACTGACCCAGATACTTAATCAGTCCTGTTCACATATGCATGTATACGAAGACAAAAGATTGGCAGAGATGATACAATATTTTATCGATTTAATATTGTGCTCGTCCGTATTTTCACTATTTTGCAAAGATTATGTAACACTTTAATCCTCTAAAAAAGGAAGTAAGCAATTGAAGCTTTTGCTTTTTTACTTCGTAAAATTGTGAAGACACTCACTCCGCAGACAACTGGTTTAAAGAATGTCGTTATATACGAGATAAACGATATAAAATATATATATAAGTACAAAACAGCAACGACACAATATTTTCATTAGATTAAATCTTCAATTATATGTAAAGAAAACTATTGAAGTATTTTTAAAATAACTATTTTTTTACTTGCCTGATCGTTTATTAACTTCGTAAAATGCAACTCTGTACTCTTAATACAGCTGTTCCAAGCATATAATTAGTTACCTCTAACAACGTTTGCTTTTTAAGAAGACCGACAGAGTATGCACACCTATTATATGTACGGCCCCGATAATACTCATCCGATTTTTTAAGCAACAGAATTCCATATAGGTTCAGTGAATTATGCAAAGCGCATAGGTAACGCTCACCAAGTTGCTTCTAACCGAAATTACGTTATTTTCTGTTATGCATTAATATAAAAGCTCACTGGTTTCCCGTTCTTACTCCTAGAATCTCGCTATTAGGCGTGCTCGCGTCATAGAGCAACAAAGGGCAACTCGGGGAGACTGGTTGCTTTCGGATAGGAAATGAGCCTCGCGCGCCTACGTATTTGCGATCAGCAAAAACACCTTCGCTACCGTAACTGGCAACGGATAGGAACATTTAAGAAAATTGCCCAATGATCGTTTCTGGAATAAATATCAATCTACTACTTTAACCCTTCCCGGCGCAAGAACTTTTATTGTATTTTCTCGTTTATGCAGATGCCTGGAGTAATAGTTAAATTTCTGATGTCAATTTAATGAAGCGTGGATAATTTTTCTGTAAAATGTGTGTAATATTTTTATTAATATGCATGACACTTTACCTCCTAATATCACTGAGCAAATTTCACTATTATCTGGTAAATAGACATAGGAAAATTGACTAATGCTTCTAAAATTTGTCATGTACACCTTAACCCATTTGTGCCTGGATATTTTTGCGACTTTCTTCGATTTTTACTGATAACAGAAATAGATAAATTTCTGATGTCAACTTCTTGAACAAGGAATGATTTATTTTAAAATCATTTTGCTTAAAAATCGAAATATCAACATGCTACTTGGTCATGTTAAAATATTGTGCGGAGTTGAGGCTCAATATTCATGAATAAAGGCTGGGAAAAATAAATAACGTTTTCGACTAATAGCGAAAATGCCGTCCCAAAAAAGGGACGCTAGGCATAAATGGGTTAAGTAGGTGGCTAAAACGTCTAGCCACCGCCCGCGAAAGGGTTAGCCGTTAGGGATTAGAACCCCTTAGATCCCACGCCTTGTGTTGTCCTTCTGACGAGGATTTATAAGTGGACTCCGAGCCAAGCATACAAATCCGATATACATGTTCACAACAACAAACGTTAGGTAGCCGTTTTGAATTCCAATTTTTTAATTTCAAATGGTTAATATGCAACTATCAAAGGGGTCATAGTACCTGAATGTTTGTACATGTTTTATTCGTCTTTATATTAGTGTTACGATTTCAGCTTCTTGCTGATCGCGCACAATTTATGTTGTAAACACGTATATCGCATTTGTGCGCTTGACTCGAAATCCGCTTATAAACCCTCGTCAGTAGGACAACACAAGGTGGAAAGCCCTCCCTCGAGGTCTTTCTAAGGGTTCCTAACCTGTATTTACGCCAAGTTTAGGAGAAAACCACGGAAAACTCCGGACAGTGAGGTCGCCGGACGCGCGATGGGACCCAAACCCGGGACTTCCCACTTCGCCCGTCTACCATTTCCAGTGACATAACCACTGTGCTATGGCGAGGCCATAATTTATGCGTTTTTATTTAAATGAATAAACTTACTTTTAATGAAAGTCCATTTAATAGAGTAAACTACCCACTGCCACAAGCTTTTATTGTTCGGCATAATTTATTGATTAGTTATATAAACAGCGTTCCTCGTTTATTTTAGAGTATAACAACTTCGAGGGTCTCTGGAATTCAATAGCTAATGGTTACTACCAGGGGTAGAAACTAGCGATTTTTTTTCCGGTTGCCCATTGTGCAATCACTGACATTTCGATTGCCCGCAAAAATTTTCGCTACACAATTTGTTTTAAGAATATGTGCTGCCGTTACAATGAAAATAAACGTTTACCCACGAAATTGTCATTAAGAAATAAAAATAGAAGTTTAGAATGAAAATAGAAAAAGTTTAGAATAAAAATAACAGTAGGAAACAGCATTTAAGATAAGGAACAAAAATGGGAAATGGCTTTTCTTTGTTGCCCGAGGGCAACTGAATTTTGTTTTACTCGCCGATTTTGCCAGTCAAGCGGGCAACTACAAATTTCGAGCCCTGGGTACAACTATTTTAAAAGTAATATTTCAATTTAAAGTGATAACGACAGTTAATTTTTTGGCCAAGCAAGAGAGCTGTAGCACAATGCAATACTGTAATCCAATCTAAATTTTGTATTACAGTAAAACCTCGCTATAGCGATATTTGATACGATAAATCCCTCTACAACGATCCAATTTTGTGGTCCCGCGGAATTTCCTTACACTATAATTTCCCCTCGATATAAGGATATATCGCTCTAGAACGATCATTTTATTGCTTCCCTCTAGTTTCGTTGTTTCGAGGTTTTACTATTAGAATTTTTCTTTGCAATTCTAATGTACTGTAGTTTCACATAGAGTGAAAGAATAGATCCCATTCCTCAAAAACAGATTTCAGAGTGAAAAATCAATTTTAATCGAAAGTAACTTAGGGCAGCGTTTCTCAACCCGTGGGTCGCGCTTCCCAAGGGGGCCGCAGAGTGTTTGCAGTGGGGGGACACGTGAAAAACCAAAGAGCAAGCAGTGATGCATGTTTTTAAAAAATAATCTTATTTATTCTCATTTTTACTCAAAAATATATCCATTTTCGCTTAAAATGTTCAAACTTTACTGAAAACATTTTGTAGAAAATTCGGCTCCATGTTCATTGATAAAGATTAAAAAACTGAATGTATGCTGAAAAATGTGAGGGGGTGCCCGCCACCGTAAGTTAGCCTTTGTTAGGGGGGGGGGAGGGAACGGGACATTAAAAGGTTGAGAACCGCGGACTTAGAATAATAGCTTTCATTCTACAATTTTACATTCCATTCCGTCACACATGGAATCGCCCTTGCAAGTTAATGAATTAACCCTTTGACTTGCTGTGGTTGCACCGTGGAACCCTATCATTTCAGTGCTCTCACTGTTAGTCGTACGAAGATATGGTTAAATGATCCCAACGGTGGAAAAGTGCAGCCGTTGTCATCGATCCGTTTAACTACCAACGACATGGCTGTCGATCGAACAGCCACTGTGCGCCACAGATCTAAAGAAGTTTTCCAACACAGCTGGCTACGAAGCCGCAGTCGAAATATCGACTTAAATAATTACGTATTTCCAATAACTAAAACTTACCCTAGAATGTTGAGAATT
Source organism: Cheiracanthium punctorium (assembly GCA_038373885.1). Classification (NCBI taxonomy): domain Eukaryota; kingdom Metazoa; phylum Arthropoda; class Arachnida; order Araneae; family Cheiracanthiidae; genus Cheiracanthium; species Cheiracanthium punctorium. The sequence continues at coordinate 60,737 of JAWZYV010020220.1, read as the reverse complement.
TTCATTTAGAACTATTGTAACATCTAACGGATCACCTCTTTTGATTGCAGTCGACAGAGTAATTTTATTGACAGATGACTCGAAATACATTAAGGTACGTAATGAATATATTCAATTCATTAAAATTCTGATGAATCACTATTTCGGCTGTGACCAAAATCTCGCCATCTCAAACTTGTCGGCTTTTGTCGAAATAGCCCAGTCAAGTGCCAAGAACAAATCCTTCAAACTAAACAGAGCTTGACGATAACTAAATTAGTTACCTAGAAATTGCCAAACCCGAGTATTATTGCAGTATTTTGTCTCTTTCAAACAAAATATGTTTAGAGGAGCACCGAAAATATTTATGATTTAATACACTTACAAGGAAGTCATGTGGTGTCCACATCAAATTTTCCTTAAGTTCAAGTTGATTGACACTAAATTTACAAATTTAAAATAAAGTTGCTCGCACAAGCTCTGTTGAGACCACTATCTACAACCTCCCTCCAAAAACAAGAAAAGAAAAAAGTCTTCCACATAGACGTAACTTATTAAGGGTAAGAGGAGGCAATTCCCCCCCCCCTAAATTTCAAGAAAATTTAGATATAACTTATTTAAAATTTTTCCTTCAAAAGGAAATCTTTTACCCCCTCAATCTTACATGTTGCCTGCCAGATCACACCAATGCCCTTCCCTGTGAAAGGCGCAACTCACTAAGGGGCGTCATTGTTTAGAAGCAGTCGCATGCAGTAGGAACCTGATAACGCCCATTTATGATATTATCATGTAGTTTAAAACATTCCAAAGGCATAAAAAAAATAATGAAAAAACTTACATTCGATGAATAATTTGCAATGCTTCTTGACGACCAAACATCTCATACGGAGGCTTGACAAACTAAAAACTGCAGTCGTATTTAAACTACCATAGATTCTACTTCTATAAAGCTAGATCTAACATATTTCACAAAGCAGAGTTTGAGAGACACCGTTTTTCGAGATCTATAGCACTTTTATGGCTGTCATCTCAGTTGTTCATAAGTACACAATCATATTTATTGATATCAAAGTACAATTGACAATTTTACATCCACGCCCAAAGCCGGGAGTCGAACCCGGGCCCAAAGGATGGTAGTAGGGCGCGCTAGCCGCTACACCGCCTGGGCGGCACAAAGCAGAGGAAATACCACAAACACTCTCCTTGCGTTATATACTCAGAGGCATAAAAGTTGAGAGATGTGTTTACTTGTCTCGAATAAAATTTCGGGACTTCTATTTTAGAGGTTACGCGTCAATGGTGGCTTGCGAAAGATTCGTCAGAGTGTCGTGGTTACAGAGTTAAACGCAGCTGTCGCACTAGTCCGTAATTAACCCATTTATGCCTAGCGTCCCTTTTTTGGGACGGCATTTTCGCTATTAGTCGAAAACGTTATTTATTTTTCACAGCCTTTATTCATGAATATTGAGCCTCAACTCCGCACAATATTTTAACATGACCAAGTAGCATGTTGATATTTCGATTTTTAAGCAAAATGATTTTAAAATAAATCATTCCTTGTTCAAGAAGTTGACATCAGAAATTTATCTATTATTTCTGTTATCAGTAAAAATCGAAGAAAGTCGCAAAAATATCCAGGCACAAATGGGTTTAACCATTTCGTGCTCAAACTGTTTGCATGACTTTCTCCAATCTTTGCTGATGTCAGCAATAATTGCAGAATAGTCAAATTTCCTATGTCAATATTTGAGCATAAGGTAAATTTCCTATGTCAATTTGATATTTGAAATGTTGTTCTCGTTAAAAATGAATCATGTCATCCTGACATCACATTTGTCTATATTATATACATTTCATGAAAATCTTATCCAGAACATGTCCAGTCCATGTATATAACAATATATCTCCTGGATATTATTTTAAGGATATCTTTGGGAAAATTCATAACATGTCTATACAAGGACACGAAATGGATAGCTATTATGTCATAATATGGACGTAAGAGGAAAAATCCATAATATGTCTCTAACATGAGAAACAAAAACGGATATTTAAATATCCTAAGTATGTCTTTATATTGACATAAACGAGAAAATCTTCTCCAGATCTTCCCTATATGGATGTTCAGAGCTCTTCCATAAGATATAATTATGGAAGCTGCAATGTGCCATCGGCACAAGTTTTGGGCTTATTGTGAACAAGATTTATCAAAGTTATGGATATGTCAGTATATCCATAACTTATTCAGATGTCAAAAAAGGGTCTCTAGATCTGTGGCACGAGATGAACGTTTCGATCGTCCGCCCTCTTGCTGGTCGTTCAGTCGAGCGATGGCAACGGCTGCCCTTTTTTCAGCATTGAGCAAGCTATCCAGCTGTTCTCGCGTTCTTCCATTTTTCAGCAGATGTCAGTGCTGTTAAAAATGATCGTGACCACTTTTTGACGGGAAATGACGTGCTAAAAAGTAAGGATTCTCGTGGAGCTAGGTCACCCACAACTATTTTTATAGAAATCCAATCTATTCTTCGTGACTGGCAACAGTCAAGACGTCAGAGTTGGGTGTTCCCAGAGCGGGAACACTGCGCGTTAAAAGGTTAATTTTGCGAGACTCGCGAGCCGTCTCGCACGAGACGAGGCAGGCAGTTTCTCTGCGAGACGCGAGACGAGACGAGACAGAGGTTTAGCAATGCGAGACGAGACGAGACAGACCTGTTTCTCGCCTCGCGTGTCTCGCGTCCATCACTATTTAAAATATAACTAACACAAATATTTTTCAGGGATTTTTAGAATTCGCACCCAAACGAGCCTAAGGGGGGGGGGGGGTCGTTCTTGTCACATTTCCCATCATATCGCAAAAGGAAAAAAAAAAACGAGACAGCCATCAAATTCTTGCTTTAAAATGCAACTAACAGCAGTACCTAAAACTCATTTTCAGGATTTTTTTAAAATTCGCACCCAAACTGTGGTAAGGGTCTAAAACGTTATTTTCCCGTTTTCCTTCATATCTCAGACAAAAAAAAAAAAGTGATAACTATAAAGTTCTTGCTTTAAAATGTAGCTAACCGATATACCTAAAATCAATTTCAGGTTATTTTAGAAATCGTGTCCAAACTGGTGCGAGAGACCAAAACGTTATTTTCATACTTGTCATCATATATCGAAGGAAAATGAAGATAGCCATAAAAATCTTGCATTAAAAAGTATCGAACAGAAATTCATAAAAATCTTTTCAAAGGTTTTTAAAAATGGACCTCAATACAGAGTGGTTTGCAAAAACTGTTTTTCACCTTATTTTTAGTTCTAGAGTGCTGTTACCTGGTTTGCCTACCTGGTGAATCAGCGAATCGCTTTTCAAGGGTTGTCAGATAAAATGTAAAAAGTCTCGAAGGTTTGCCGTTTTAGATGATTTATCGCTAAGTTTGGCATAAAAAAAATTAGTCCCCAAAACTGGACCCAGCATATCAACATTTACCGTATTTGTCGAGAAATTGCATAACCCTACCGTCTATTTAAATGGAATATTGGCGTCTAAATTCGTGTAAGTAAAGGTGAAGTATAGTTAGATTATGCCCGGCAACGATTTTAAAACAGTTTTAGTAGACGATTTTAAGATAGATTTCAAATTTGAAGAAGTATTTTATGGAAAAAAAAAAAAAAAAAAACACGGCTCACTCGCGGATTATGATGCACATTCCAAACAGTATTTTAAAAAGTCCAGTATAGTTAGAATATGCCTAATAAATATTGTAAAATAATTTTTGTAGGCGATTAAATTTATAATCAAAGTATATTCAATATTTATTTACGTATTTTCCATTTGTATTGGTTGGCTCAACAATATCCATTCCGTGCGAAGAATGGGTACTTCAGCTAGAAGCAAATAAAAACAAACAATGAATATCTAATACCTTGATTGAAGTGGCCCAAATTATTGTAATATTCAAATAATAAAGTCAAATTATTTAACCATATAAACTATTAATAACGTAATTATTTTAAAGGTTCAGTTCTGCCTTTTAAAGGCTGTATATTTTTTTCTGTGTACTTATAAATAAGGGGATAGCCTTTAGAATTGCCCACCCTAATTTTATAGCCAAAAATTGTCTTCGCCAAGTCTGGCGATAAATTGCCGAACGTTGTAACCCTAACCGATGTGTATAAGTTTTCTTTATTACCACCAGGTCGTACAACCGGTGAGTATCGTCCAATCAGCGAGAGGCGATTACAGCGCCGCTGTGTGGTGAAGATTTTTAGATGGAATTTAGTTTGGCTAAGAAGCTTCTTAGTGCTAGGTGTTGCACGCGAAAGGGTCGATGTTTAAGGTAATTTTCAGTGGTTTGGTATGGCTTCTGGTAAAGCCGGATTCATACTGGCCGTACCGCACCGCTAAGACGCCGCAATGACGTCACGTGGCGGAGCAACACGGTGCCCGCGCGGCGAGCGCCGAGGGTTTGCGCATTATCTGGCGAGAACAGATATTCCGCAGCGACCGCAAAGCTACAGCCAATTACAGAAGAGCTTTTACAGCTACAGCCAATTACAGAACAGCATCGGTGTATTTACTTGCGGCAAGGCAAGCTCGCCGCGAGGACAGCCAACGGTCCAAAACGGCGAAACAGTACGGCATGGTTGTGGAGTGGCGCGGCAGATATGAATCCACCTTAAAGCTAAAGTGACCATACGTCCTCGAAATTCGAGGACAGTCCCCAAATATAGATCTTTTTTTGATTTTGTCCCCAAAAATACTTTGACTTCTTGGGGACATGGAAAGACCCCAAATTTAAAGATTTGTACTTTTCCCTTGAAAGTTTCCGTTTAGTTTATGTCCTTCACAAAAAAAACTGAAGAAATAAGAAAAATAAACCAACTAAAAGAGCCATCTACTCAGAGAAACAATGAAATTCAATCTCTGAAAGCGTTTGTTGTCATTGAGTGTGTAGCGTGTACAGACATTCAATAAAGTATTCGACTATGAGCCAAATTTCTCATTTCAGTTTTGTTAATGATTAATCACTTTTCATGAAGAATCATGCTTTCAATGTGAAATTCACGTACGAAACTTTTCTTGCACTGAAATACTTTTTTTAGAGGGTGTACAAAATTTCATGGAAAATTATCACAAAATGATCCAATGTAAAAAGCAATGTCTTCTGAAAAATACAAATACTATGCCAAGAGTTAAATTTTGAATAAATTGCAATATTTCAACATGATGTTCCTTTCATATTTCTGGTTTGAATAAATACTTATAAATTAATGAAATACCTCCATTCATTTATTAGAAATAAGAATACACAATTGATATAAAAAGCTATTAGAGTTCATTTTTAAGTATCACAGTCAGTCAAGATGTAAAGTATGGGTATACTGGTATACATGGTAATATTTTGTGTCCTCGAATAAGTCCCCAAAAATATTTTCTACTGTCCCAAGTTTTCCTTGGATTCCAGGACAATGCTTGATTTGTCCCCAAAATACTGTTTAGAAATATGGTCGCCTTAGGTGAAGCAGGTGTTAGTGCTGCCGTAGAAAAATATTACGGTATTTTAAAAGAAAATTTAAAATGGGAGTTTTCAAATAGCTGAAAAAGTTCGGAAAAGTCAAGGGTTACAAATAGATATTTCACAAGTATACACCTTCCAAAAAAGGTATTCCAGTAAGAGATAAATTTTCCGTTTTAGATTGGAGAATAATAATTGAGTTTTTGAAAAACGCACAACTTGACAGAAATATGTAAAGTCATCTATATAAATCAAACGAAATCTTGTTAGTTACACCATTTATAACTCAAGAACGACTGGACCGATTTTAATGATCTAAGATTTGTTGGATTCGTCACCTCCCCGAACAGCAGAATAACTATTAAAATATCTGAAGCCGCTAGGTGGCGCTGCAGAACTTCGAATTCTATTCAATCGCTTGCTATATGAAAATACCGTTTTACCTATTTTGACTAAAATTGGTAAGTATGGATATTTGATCGCGGAGAATATTTTTGCCCTATCCATTTTGCTATAACTTGCCGCTAGATGGCGCTGCAAAGTGTCGAATTCTATTCCGTTCAAACGCTTGCTATGAAAATACCGTCCTACTGATTTTGATGAAAATTAGTTATTTGTAGATATGTGAACACGGAAAATATTTTACACTATCCATTTTTCTATAACTTGCCGCAAGATGACGCTGCAGAACGTCGAATTCTATACCGTTCGACTGCTTGCTATGAAAATACAGTTAAACCGATTTTGATGAAAATTGGTTATTTGTGAATATTTGAACACGGAGAATATTTTTACACTTTACTATATATCTTCCGCTAGATGGTGCTGTAGAACGTCGAATTCTATTCCGTGCAAGCGCTTGCTGTGAAAATACCGTACAACCAATTTTGATGAAACTTGGTACACATGGATATTTGAACATGGAGAATATTTTTACACTATACGTTTTGCTATAACTTGCCGCAAGATAGCGGTGCAGTGCATCAAGCTTTATACCGTTTGACCAATCGCCATTATACTTGCACATTTGAGCACGGACAATATATTCTAACTATTCATTTAGCTTTTACTCAGCGCATTATTACTTTAACTCGCCATTAGATGGCAATGCAGCGCACCAACTTCTTGACCGAACAATTGGTCGCTATGAAAATTGATATACATAGATTCTTGAACATGGAAAATATTTTCGTGTTATCCATTTTGCTATAACTCGCCACTTCATTGTGCTGTAGCACATCATTACTTTAACTCGACACTAGATGGCGCTGCAACGTATCAACTTCTTTCTTTAACTCGTCGCTAGATGGCGCTGCAGGAATTCGTCTATTGATGGCGCTGCAGCATATAAAGACTGTTCAACTGATCGCTATGAAAACTGGTACAGATAGATATTCTAACACGGAAGATATTTTGGCGTTATCCATTTTGCTATAACTTGCCACTAGATGTCACTTCAAACCAATAACTTCAGAAACGTTCAACTGATCTCCATGGAAATTCGTATACATAGATGTTTGAACGCGAATAATATTTTTGCCACATCCATTTTGCTATAACTCGCCTTCTGTACCGTTCAACCGCTTGCTATAAAATACCGTTCAACTTATTTCGATGAAAATTGGTACACACAGACATTTGCGCACGGAGAATACTTTTACGCTATCCATTTTGGTATGACTTGCCGCTAGATGCCGACAGAGCCCGATCAAGACAACTGTGGGCCCTGGGGAGAAGAAAAAAATTGGGCCCCGCACATTAACCTCTCACTTTCGAAAAAAAGTGATTGGTTTACTCTGAAAAGCTTTAAATGTCTTCCCCTTTCCAAACACAAATTTCGTTTTAAGTAATCTGAAATAAATGAATATAGTTACATGATGTCAATGAAACAGAGCATTTCGAACAATTGAGAAGTTTAAATTAATTTATAGAAATGTAAATTTGAATTATTTTCATTTTTTTCGTGTTTTATAATTAAAAAATCTTTTGAAATATTTTTCTCCTTTGTAATTTCATTCTAAAATTATGAAACTGTAAAATGTAATATTCTTGGGCCCCTAAAATCTGTTGGCTGTGGGTAGTTACCCCGTTTGGCATGCCGGTAATATGGCACTGGATTCCGATGCAGCGCACCAACTCCAAAACCGTTCGTCCGATTAAATTAAGAATTGGTATACTTACACATTGAAACAGAGAGCACATTTTTTTAGTATTCATTTGGCTGCAACTCACCATTAGATGGCACTACAGAACACTATTGCTTTAACTCGCCACTAGATAACACTGCAGCAATCAGCTTCTTTATCGTTCAACTGACCGCTCTGAAAATTGGTGTACATACATACTTGAACACGGAGAATATTTTCGCTTTATCCATTTTGTTATATCTCGTCCTTTGATGGCGCTGTAGCGTATTATTGCTTTAATTCACCACTAGATGGCGCTGCAGCGTATCTCGACCGTTAGACTGTTTGCTATGAAAACTGGTACACATAGATATTTCAACATGAGACTATTTTCATGCTATCCATTTTGCAATAACTTTTGACAGTAGATTGCGCTGCGCCGAATAATCTTCACCGTTCAAACGATCGCCATGAAATTCTATATGCACGATTATTGAACACAGATAAGATTTATGCGATATCCATTTTGATATATCTATTTATTATGCTAAATAGTAAATACAACAAACCATAATATTTAAAAAAATCCATTCATTCCCGTGCGAAGAAAGACCTTCAGCTAGTATTAATATAGGACCTGATAGTATTTATATATGGCCTGATGATTTATACGATAAATAATTTTTAACATACGAAACCAACGTAGGAAATTTATATCTGACTCGAATACGTTTTTGGAGGGTGTACACCCTCCAAAAAAAGTATTCGAGCAAGAGAGAAATTTCTTATTTTAGATTTGCGAATAATAATTGAGTTATTGAAAAACGCACAACTTGATAGAAATGTGGAAAGTCATATTTATGCATATCCTAATTCATATTCTATGATAAATAATTTTTAATATACGAAACCAACGTAGGAAATTTCTCTCTTGCTCGAATACTTTTTTTGGAGGGTGTACAAGTGTACAAGGAATTATGTTAAACTATCTTGTTATTGTCGACGACTTTGTGTTTAGAAACAAGATGGCCGCCGTTTTTAGATCGGGACCTGCATTGGGATTTTAAGAGGTAAGCTTTTTTAATTTGGCATTTTACGTTAGAGTTTTCAAGTTACCGGCAATGTTCGGGAAGGTGAGGAGTTGTATATAGATATTTTTGTATTACTTTACGAGGAATTTTGTTTAAATGTGTTATTTCAACAATTTTGTGTTTAGAAACAAGATGATTGCCGTTTTGAAACCCATAGTTTCGTCGAGAATTTAAGCGTTAAAGTTTTTGGATTTCACCTTTTTATTATAGGAAAATTTATTTGTGCCATGACTTTTTTGAGATAATAAGCGTTATCAATTGGTAGAATTTTAATTATAAGCTTCAGTGAGTTTTGCGTAAAATAGGGATTACTGACATTTTATGTTCGCGTTGTTGTTATGAAAAGGTTCTGTAGGGGGGGTGATAATTTAAAATTGAAATAAAAATAAATAAAGAAGCTATAGCAAATGACATGCACTTATTTTTACGGGCTCTTGGATAATATCGTAGTAATTGTGAATAAATGTGCCAAAATTGTTTGGTTTTTTACGTTTTTGTGTCTAGAAACAAGATGCCGACATTCTGCAACTCGGGAGTTGCGTCAAGAATCTGAAAGGCAAACCTTTTGCAAAACAGGGTGCTTGGCACCGGTTTCGCGAAAGGCAAATGGCGGGTGGGCGATACTAAAGCTTTTCCAAATAAGGTGTTACTTTCCATTACTTGATTAATTTCAAAAAGGGTCAAATTGACCGAGACGGTGCCAGCCCCATTTAAACAAGGCGGCAGTCGCTGGAGCTTGGTGGTCGCCAAGCCCCAGCTTAAGCCAAGTACACTTTTTTTAGCGATTTGGAAATACTACGAAATTTTTTTCCTTATTCTAGCTGATGCATCAGAAAATACTAAATACTATTGTCACTGAACATGAGGTCTAACTACCTTAAATCGGGAGTAATAAGAAGATGTAATTTAATTTTTTCACTCAACGAAAAATAACATCGATGGAGATTTGATTGTACCGGCGCCATTGCTCGTGACGTCACACTTCGCCGGCGTATTCAGCCATCGGATGGCTAACGCTTGTTTTCCTACGGTTACCTAACACAAAATTCAGCCATCGAATGGTAAACAGTTGTTTTACTACGGTTATCCAACACAACAACGTTCAGCCGTCGGATGGCCAACGGTTGTTTACCTATGGTTTCCCAACACGACATTTGTTACCCACCGTTCGCCATCACAACCTTTAGTTCGAAGGGAGAGCGTGTGGCAAGAGCTGGGTGTGAACCCGAGGACTCTGGGTGGTAGAATGAGGCGCAATCCAGTTCCGCCAAAAGGTACCCTTTAGAATGGCCTTCAATTGCCGGTTGTTGTATGCGTGGAGGCGATCTTCGTGTCGCCACACTACTCCCCCCCCCTTTAGAGAGTCAGAGGCTGACGAACGATGTTCCAAGCTGCCACTTGTTGTGGACTTTGTGAGGTCGCTGCCACTCGTTGCGGACTTTGATAGAGCCGAGCGAACGATGGAAAAGGTCGGTGCTGGCGCCATCTGTCGCTATTGGTGATAAGGAGAATGCGTGTTCGTTGTCCGGGTCATCAATGTAGGGAGAGCGTGGGGCGACAGCTGGATTTGAACTCATGGAATTCGCGTGGTGGAATGAGGCGCAATCCAGCGTGGCCAAAAGGTACTCCTTAGACTGGCCTCCAATTGTCGGGTGTTGTATACGCGGAGGTGATCTTCGTGTCGCCACAAGCCAATACAGTTCCGGCATTTCCATTTGGAGATCATACGCTTGCCCAATGTACACCCTCCAAAAAAAGTATTCGAGCAAGAGATAAGATTCCTACGTTGGTTTCGTATATTAAAAATTATTTATCATAGAATATGAATTAGGCTATGTATAAATATGAATTTCCATATTTCTGTAAAGTTATGCGTTTTTCAAAAACTCAATTATTATTCGCAAATCTAAAATAGGAAATTTCTCTCTTGCTCGAATACTTTTTTTGGAGGGTGTAACAACCTTGTGCCAAGGGAAACCCAACGTATGTGTGCTAACCGGTTAAGACGGTTTTGAAATGATTTACTATCGTTTATAATATTCGAAATCAAATGTGCGATCCAAAATAGCCTCCAAAAATGAGTAGCAGTGGCAGCTAATTTTAAAATGCCTTAACATTCAATATTTTGGGGAAAATTTTGTAAGCAGGTATCGTCGCCAAGTGCTGATGCACCGCCAAATTTGAAGTTCGTTGGACAGTTTGTTTATGGTAGCGATAGTTTTAGACATCTGTTGCAACCTGTCAATGGAGTTGAGTGGTTAGCTGATGCTGTAGTTTGAAGAAAAAACGGTCGGTTGATTGATTCAATGGTAGTAGGATGTTTGGTAAAGGAATTTTGTGATTGGTTTAGGCAGTTTAACTGAAATCGGTAAACCGAAGTTTTATAAGAAGCAGAATTTGAGTTCGATGCTTCGTTTTTTTTTTTTTTTTTTTTGGTGTGCTACGTAATTAGTTGTTCCAGAGATTATAAGGTGTATTTTTCTTATTTGGAAATATCGTGCATTGCTTAAAGATGTAGTGAATGTGAAAAGAAAGTGTGTGTTATAAATAGGGTGTGAATATAAAGCTAAATAAAAGAATGTTGGTGTTACGTTATTAGCTGGTGTGTGTTTCAGATATTTCTGAGAGGTTAATTAAAATAAAGGCAAGTGTTTTTCTAACGAATCTTTACAATGTTTAAGGTTTTCAATGTGAATTTTAAATTGATAATTGATGTTAGGTTTTCATAAGTGCTATACTGACTATGAGGTGTACAACTAGGTTGTTTAATCCACCAATTTTTTTTTTTGAGTTGAAAAGGGGCCAGTGTTTGCCCTGTTTACGTAGCTGTACAACTAGGTTGTTTAATCCAGTGAAGTTTTTTAGTTAAAAACAGTCCACTGTTTGCCTAGTTTACGTAGCTGTACAACTAGGTTGCTTAATCCACTGAAGTCTTTTTAGTTAAAAACAGTCCACTGGTTGCCTAGTTTACAGAGCTGTAAAAGTAGATTGCTTAATCCACTGAAATTTTTTTAGTTAAAAAGGGTCCACTGGTTGCCTAGTTTACAGAGCTGTAAAAGTAGATTGCTTAATCCACTGAAGTTTTTTTTAGTTAAAAACGGCCCACTGTTTCCATTTTGAATTGCCTTTTACTGAAAATTGCTGACGTTTTTTAGGTTTAATGTGGATGGTGTATTTTGATTTATTGTTTTTTGCAGTGGCATATCTGTATAATTTTAATGTGTTAAAATGCTTTGATTTTGCTGATAGTGAGCACCGTCTTGTATGATTTTATCATTTTGTAAAATGGTGTTTCACACGTGAAAAATTTGGCGACCAAAGAAAAAGAGCTAAATAGCAGGTGTTGGCGACAAAAAAAAGTCGCCAAAAATAGCAGACACCCGCTTATGAAATTACCCTAGTAGCAATGACTGCTTGTTTTCTGCTCGGTCGTTCATCGACTCATCGTTAACTCATCGACTCGTTGAATACAGTCATCGGCAAGTGCACTTTTGTTTTTCTGCAATAGATGAATTTTCATTCATGGATAGAAGTGATCTAGATGAGCAGTTTCGCCGATGGGAAACCGAAAAACAATATCTTATCCGAAACTGCAGCTCTATAGTCATCGGGCCTTGCAGGTGTCCCAGTGGTTTAATGTGCCTTTTCTAATCTAAGGGAAATTTTAACAATTCTTGAATTAAACGCATAATTTACTTCAAATTTCTTGTATTGGTGTTGGGAGGGGGCAGGGGGGTGGTATCCCCCCCCTTGCCCCCTCCCAACAAAAATCCCTCCCACAAAATTTAAATTTGAAAAGAAATATTTACAAAAAAAAATGTAAGTAAAAACGTTTGTAATATTTAAATAATTAAAAAAATGTGTTTAAAAAAAAGTAAAGAAAATCTATTTGAGCGTCAGCTGCATTATAAGAAAAATGGAAACTTCATTACAATGAGCAACTCTTTTGAAACCTCTTCAATGTAAACAGCAAGAAGAGAAATAGTTAATTTTTAAAAGTTATCCAAGAAATATGAAAGTTAAAATCACACTAAAATTCTTATACAATTGGCAATATTGTTTTTTAATTATTAATTATGAATGTTGTTGCTACTTACATACATTGGTAAAAAGTGAAAATGATCTCTACCAATCGAATAATTTGACTATTATTAATAATAGCTGAACAACACTTCGTCAAAATTTCACCCAAAGTCCCAATCTGAGACTAAAATAACCGGTACTTCACACTTTGCCACAAACATAGCAAGATTCGATGGTCTTGGGGTAGCGCGCTTATCTCGTAATCAGAACGCTCAGGGTTCGGGCCCGGGGAAGGGTGATTTTTTTTTTTTCAGAAAAACGGAAATTTAGCATACAAAAAACGAAAACATAAGAAACAGAACGGACATTTTTTGAAAATTTTGCTGCCAGTGGTTTATTTTTTATTAACAAATATATTTTAAACAGTTTATCGGTTTCTTTTCGTTATTTCATCGGAGTCATCGGGAAACGATGATCGGCTTTATGGCTCCCCGAGCGGACATTTTGTACCAGTTGCCGATGAAATTTCCCCTTTTTTGAATGAAAAGCCGTGATCGGCCATTGCTCCTTCTCCTCGGATTTAACTCGCCCGCCTCTCATCGACCGATGGGTTATTGCTACTAGGGTACTCACAATATTTTGAACAGATTGCAAAACAATTTATGGTTTTGTCACCAGCATAAAAATTTCTATAATTTTACAAACTTTTATAAAAATTTGAGATGATTGGTGCCAACTAGCTTTGAAGATTTCTTGGAGATTTGACCTTTCATTCTACCTGGCAATGAAATCTCGCCTGTATCAGAACAAAAATGATTTTTAAAAAACTAGTCCTTGGAACATTTATATCCTCCATTAACACTGAAAAACAGTGCAATAATAGTTATTCTTTGATTTCTATTTTTAAAAATTACTAAAGTACTAAAAAAGTTTTATTAACCTTATACTACTCGTCTACACCAAGGTCTTGGTCTACACAAAGTATGAAATACGGTTTTCAGAGTACCATGCGCCGTGCCCGTTTCCGAGTAGTTTCAGCTTCTTCCGTTAGATAGCGCATATCAGTGGTCCGTTCCAATCACGAATGATTCATTCATTCCCATTCATTTCATTGTCAACAACTCTCTCTGAACGGTGGTATATTGTGGATGTGGTCGCAGTTTTTTCTTTTTTTTTAATAATTGATCCGCTTCTGATTAATTTTGTTTATCGATTTATTTAAAATTTAATATGTAAAGTATACTGTCTTGACTTTTATAATTCACCATTATTGTAATATGTGAGGAATTTTCTTAAGAAGTAGAACTATTGTATTCATTCCTGATTGCTGTACTACATAAGTAACTAAACGTCATCTGTTAAGGAAATTTTAAGAAGAATACCATCTATTTAGACAAATTTTCTTCTAACCATAACATTATGTGGTAAGTTACGCAGTTTTAGTCTGTCGTTAATTTAATGCTCCTCATCTAGGTGTTCCCACCTTCGAATTTTAAATTGCTTTAGAAACCCAATATAAGGCCATCTATCATTCTGTGGAGCAAACAACTATGTGGAACAGCTTTAGTATGGTCCCTTTTTGGCGATTTTTTGATTTGGCGACAAATTCTTGTCGCCAACCCAAGTTTGCCTTGCCGATGCCAATTGTAAACAGTATGGAGGATCGGATGGCGTTGGTTTCCAAGATAATTGATCGTCGCCGTTAATTTTGCTATGATTTATTTTAATGGCTTTTAAATATTTTTATGAAAAAAAATTTAAACAGATAACAAGCTTACATGTACATATAAATTCGGTTTAATAAAATTTAATTACTTTTCTTTTTATGTGAGGGGGGGGGAGGCTTCAATCCCCCCTTCTCTTTTTAGTAGATTAAATTAAATAATGCAAATAAATAATATTCTAAAGACAATACCTCACAAAAATAACAAATAAAAAAGACAAAAAATCAAAATATATTTTAGCATTCTGCACAAAAGATTACGTGAGCAAAAGTAAAGAAATAGTTTAAATCATAACAAACAATGCGTATCTCATACCTTAATTAAAATCGCTAAATTATTGCAACATTGAAATAATAAAATCAAATATTATATTAATAACGAAATTATTTGTTGCTCCTACCAGTGCCATATTACCGGCAGGGCAAACGGGGCAACTGCCCAGGGCCCACAGATTTTAGGGGCCCAAAAATCTTATATTTTACACTTTTATAATTTCACAATTAAATAACAAAGGAAAAAAGCGTCAAAAGTTGTATTGTTTTTCAATTATAAAATATGAACAATGAAAATAATTCAAACTTACATCTGTATCCATTGATTTAAACTTCTTTTCAATTTGTCAAAAGGCTCTATAGTCGATATAGCATAGCTGACAACATTTGTGAAATCAGATTAACTACCTTTTTGTAAACAGTATTTTTAAGTTTGAAAGTAACAAAATGTTTGTAATTAAATAGGTTGGTTAGCTAAAGTAATTAAAAAACTTTGTAAAAAACACACATAAGAAGTAAAAGGACTTTTACTTCTTATGTGTGTTTTTTACAAAGTTTTTTAATTACTTTATCGTTTAACACCAGTATTTTGAGTGTTTTTTCAGATGTTGGTTAGCTGTTATTTAAAAAAATATTTTTAAAAATATGGTTTATTATATCCCATCATTTAGGCAACTATGATATAGCAGTTATCTGTTATATCATGTTATCTGTTTCCAGTGGCGGCTTGTGACCTGTTTCAGTGGTGGCAGGGCCGGCCCAAGGGGGTTGCGAATGTAGGCGATCACCTAAGGCCCCGCGCTTATAGAGGCCCCGCTCCTGGGCCATTTAATTGCTATCTCATAAGACATGATTGAGAAGAGGCCCCGCTCTTGCACTTCGCCTGGGGCCCCGGACACCCCTCATACATATACATCAAATATATACATATAGAACAACCTATCCCCACGTGCACACAGCGTAAGTATTTAAAATTTCTCAAATGACAAATAATTATCAAAATTATTATACAACTTTTGCTATTTGTTACCTAATTATGTTAAATTAAAAAGTTTACTTTATTACTAAACAAAAAGTCACATTTAAATCTTTAGTATTCATGTTCTTTACAGCTGCCTGTTCATAATGTTTAGATGACTTATTTATTTTAAAATAAATATCAACATATATAAAAAAGACATTTATACATCGCTTTTCGTAAATCAAGAAAAGAAAACAGAAAAATATCTGACTGCACTGCAAAAATACGATCACGCAAATAAAAAATGATTTCCTCCCAAGCCGAAAATTTCGCCAATAGCTACCAATTGCCGCAATTTCCCCATACAATCGTGTAGATCACCATGCGAGGGCCCCAAAGACAGTGCCAAATAAGCCGTTTGGAAGCCAAGTTAATACCGCGTCAATATGGCTTTTGTGCTCAATGCCAAATATGTCAACCCGGTGAACGGAGAAGAGACGCCCAATTCAGGACAAGCCAGCCCATGGCCCATGCATGGTTTAGATAGGGGGAAAATCGTATAACTATCGCTTTTTTAAGTGCTTTTTTTAATGGATAGTATTAAAATAAAGTAAAGCGCGTGCATTTTTCTAATGAAGGTAAATTATTGAAAGAGCTGTCTTACATAATAGGAAGATAACTTTGATTTAGACAGTGGTTAGTCGGTGGGGCCAGGCCCTTCTGGCCCTTAATGATGAGCCGCCACTGTCTGTTTCATGATATCATATATATATATGTTTATTTCAGTTTACTTAAAATAAAATTTCGTGTTTGGAGGGGTGGGGGAGATATTTAAAACTTTTCAGAATAAACCAATCGTTATTGGTTTTTTTTAAAGGGGGGAAGTTATAGTGTAGGCCCAATATTTTTCTTCTAACCAGGGCCCACAGTTGCCTTGATCGGGCTCTGGCTGCTACCCTTAATAAATAAACAAAGGAAATCATAACAAAGAAAAACAAACAATGCTTATCACATACCTTGATTAAAATCACTAAATTATTGTAATATGGAAATAATAAAATCAAAATATCTAAAATTGTTTCACTGTATAAAATATTAACGTAATTATTTGTTGCTTCTACTCTTAACAAATAAACCGAGAACGAAAATATTAACCTGAAGCGTACTATCAAAAGAATGTTTATTCATACAAAACTGTATATAAACAGACAGTGTGAACCTGAACATCCATTTTAAATTTCAAAAATAATTAAATAATAAAATCTAATGTAAAACAATGCCATTAAAATAAACCATAAAGCACATTGTCATCATCGCCATTTTCCGAAAACAAATCGCCAGGTTTAGGTTTACCATATCTGAACTTCCGATCATCAAACGGTGGGGTTACCATATTGGCATCCTTTATCGCACCAAGAAAAAGTGTGCCAAAGGAACCATACTAAAGCTGTACCCATTATGCAACAACATTACGTCAGTTAGGAATCACAACGAACCTTTTTGATTTCCACTTTGGCATCATGTTGGCATAAGTTATTTTTTGATGTCTTGCATCATCTTTAAAATTACTTGTTTACTGTTCCTTTATTTTAATTTTACCGGATTAAATTTTAGGGTTGCTCTGGGATTGGCGATATTTATCTCAGCCAAGATTATGTTCCCGCCAATATCGAAACTGTGTCGGCATATGCTCATATTTTACTCATCCCACCTTAATTCTACTGTCCATGTAGGACGTATTGCTTCTCTGACTGCCACCCAACATTATTTTTAATATGTTTATTCTTAAGTTTTCAATAAACAGTTTTTTTAATATGTTACAGCCTCATCAATTTTACAACTGAAGTGTGTTAATTTAATGAACCTATAATATCTCACAACGCCTTCTAATTGTATGTTTAAATCTGCAACTAATTTCATCTTCATGTCCTTTTTGCAGCAAATCCTTCATTTCTATCTCTTTTTCATCGATTACTTTTTGCTCTGTTACACCCTAACTAATATTATAAATGCAAAAGTGAGTTTGTTTATGACGCTTTCACGCCTAAACTGCTGAATCGATTAGGATGAATTTTGGTTTAGATATAGATGAGACCCTGGAGAAGGTTATAGGCTACTTAGAATTTTAGATTTTTAATTACTTTTTTATTTATTAATTAAAAACCGATTTTACATTGCCATGCTGGCGAGTTTCGCCCGTATCAAACCATTTACGTTTTGAGCTAACAAGAATGCTATTACTTCAATGAAGAAGCGCATGCATCTGAAAAACATTATACCACAGAAATTATGCCAGTTTTATGCCAAATCTATCTATTTATAATAATAAGAATGAATGTTCTCCAGACAAATCTACAGAAAGCAGGGCTTTGAAAATTTGAGCATGACTGAGCCCATGACTTCGGTAAAGTGCACCTGAGGCTCAAAATTTTGAAATTTTAACTACTTTTATAATTATTAATTAAAAACCATTTTACTGCCCGCACAAAATGATTTATGCTTTTGAAATAAAGCAGAAAATCTATTTCTGCTTTATTTCAAAATTATTGAAAAGATTCAGATGCATTTGAAAAACTTGAAATGGTATGGAAATTATGTTGATTTTGCGCCAAATTAAAAAGCATAAGTAAAGAAAAGGGTACTTATGTATTATCCCGGCGGTCATTCCTGCCAAACTGTTTTTTCGTCAAATGAGTTGCCAATCGTATTCAAAACTATTAATAATTTCATGTGCCCGGCATTTATCTCGGCAAAAAAACGCTCATCTTGGCAGACCGCCGAGATAATACATAAGTACCAAGAAAAGTCCAGATATGTTTCTTATTGATCAGAAAGCGAAGAATTTTCGAAATAGATTATAGAAATTTCCAAATCCTACCAATAGTATAAATGTGTACGTTTGTGTGATTGAATGTTTTTGACTGGATCTGGAAAAATTTGTAATGCAGATACCTTATGCTCTGGATTAACATGCAGGCAACCTTTCAAGCATATAGCATAAATAATTCGGTACTTATGTATTATCCTGGCGGTCTGCCAAGACGAGCAATTTTTCACCAAGATAAATGTCGGCCACATGAAATTGTTGATGGCTTGGAATACAATTGGCAATAGTTTGCGAGCAAATTTGACGAAAAAGTAGTTTGGCGGAAGTGACTGCTGGGATAATACGTAAGTACCAATAATTCTTTTACAAAGACTCAAAATAATTCTAATGCATTGCACTCCCTGCGTATCTCTGTAACTACAGAACCGATTCTAAAAATTTTTCACTAATAGAAAGCTGCTCTATTCCTGATTAACATAGGGTAAAATTTATGCATATAGCATAAATATTTCTTTTACAAAACAGTTCGCAAATACTGTCGTAACTGTCTCTATTCGCCAAATGCCTGAATAAAATCTAAATTTAGTGACTCTGCATATTCTGTTATTTTAAATGAAGTATACTACCATGCATTATAATTCATTTAAAACAAGTAAAAAGCAAATGATATTTAAATGCAGTTTCTTTTGTCGCAAACATATTTGTTATTCACACATGCTTCATTTCTCTCGCGACCTAATTCTAAAGCCGATGCGGATGAAGTCTCGGTAGCAGCTAGTTGCAGATAAGTTTTTCATCCAAAATTCTTTTGCATCATCCATCTTCTACTATGAGTTTTTATAGCTTCCTAATTTCCCAGTTTATGATGTGATAATTTGTGTCTTGAATAATCTAAATGGTGTTTAAAGTCTAACAGACCAGTTCCACTTAAAAACCTTTTTATAATTTTACATAATGAAGGCTCGGAAGTCTTTTTTTTTTTCTCAAAATATGAGTCTTTTATGCATTTTTTCTGTTTTTCTGGGCTACATCATCTGAATTCATAAAGAATCGTCATGAAATGCCCAATGCGGTACTTACGTATTATCCCGGCGGTCATTTCTGCCAAACGATTTTTACGTCAAATATGCTGGCAAACTGTTGCCAAATGTATTTGTAACCATTAATTATTTCATTTGTACGGCATTTATCTTCGCGAAAAATTGCGCGTCTTGGCGGACCGCCAGGATAATACATAAGTACTGCCCAATACATAAATTATCGAAGAGCAACTTTGATTCAGAACTCTTATCTTGAAACATTTTATGCACATGTTCTCATTCACAGTAATTAACCATTCCGTGTTAAGATCGCAATTACCAGAAAGATGCCTCGGCAGTCACTGAACAATCCTTCAATGAATAATCTTCTTTTTAAAAAGCAACCTCATCTTTCGAGCTATCGTCCTTCAGTGATCAATCATCTCTGCGTTCAAATGCTAGAAAGAGAAACACGCTCGAGAGACAGAGCATGCGTTGAAAAGCGAAAACAGAAAGAAGATATTTGTGCTTACACAGAAAAGAAATGGCCTCAGGTGAAAAAGCATTTTGTTTGTGATGTGTGTCTTGAAGCATTCTTTGAAAAGTCCAACTGAATGTGTCACCTCTTTTTTCATATGGGAGAGAAGCCTTTTGTTTGCAATGTGTGTCCTAAGCTTTAAGTCTTCTAGCTATGCAATAGTTTTAAGTGCAAAATATGGATTTTTTGTAAGGCATATTTCTTCAAAGATATAAGTTTGTCTAACTTATATCTTTACAAAATATAAGTTCAACAAACTTATATTTTTTTATAAACAATACATACTTCCTTTTTTTAGTTACTTTTTCTTCTGCAATAATGCTTACTAAATAAACTTTTTTTGGGGGGCGGGGGCAAGTGGCTCTGATCCCTTGGAGCAAGGGAGTTTAAGAAAGTATTTAATGTAATTTAGATGCTAATTTAATGATTTTTATTTTCAACAAACTAATGTGTTAAGTCAGTCTTCTTCTTCAAAAGCTTTATTCTAAAATTGTAACAACAAAAAAATATAAATGAGTGCCATTGAATATTGGGGACATGATTTATAACGTTTTTTGAGAATGACCTGTGTACAGTTCAGCAATGGTGAATACTGTTTTGTTGCTCCGGGCCTTCGACCCTTGTCGCCCTCCCCCCTTGAAACACATTGCTTAAGCCTAGCCTTTTGCTTTTAATTATTGCCCTTTGTTTATATATAATGAGTTTTATTTATTATAGAAACTGGTACAAAAAGAAGGTAGGACTGACATGGTCGTTTGTTTGTCAAGAGAGGAGAGCTCACGTAGTGCCAAATGTGCAATTTAGAGCTTCATACTTCCTTCCTGCAGTTTATCACCATAATTTAGATCCTCATCAAAAGATGTAGATCCTCATCAAAAGACCCTCTTGAAGAAAGTCATCCAAAGGGTTAAGGGTTATTCAACCCCGAGAACTTCTAAATTTCTAGCAACTGCTGAAGGAACTTACACAACCAGAATTTAGCATTCACTGTGCCTACAGTGGTTGCTGGAATCTGAACATAAGGTGGCCATATTTTCGAACATAGAATTGAGGATATGTCCCCAATTCTAAAACAAAATTGGGGATATTTTATAATTAATGAAATAAATAACAGTAATCTAAATAAAAAACTGTAATAATTAAAAATCGTCCTCAGTTGCTTCTTTATATTTTGAGGACAAAACACAAAAATTGGGGACTGTTCTTGAAAATTGGTGGCGTATGGTCACCTTAATCTGAACCGCAACCTTCTGTGTACTAGTCCAACACCCTAACCTCTGCCACATGGTATTATCTGATAAGCCCAAGCTCAAATCTGTTGCCAATGTCAGTGATGAGCATTTTTTATGGTGTGCTTGGGATGGGAGACATGATTACATATGGAAATCAGTTTGCAGTTTGAAGCATGTGGATTCTTGACTACTGAAGTTTTTTTTTTTTTTCCTTTTAAGTTGCTGTGTGCTGAAATAAAATTAACTTTTGAATTTAATATTTTTCTGTGACTCTATATTCATTTAATCTTTCTCATTATGATGGGAAAAATGAAATACTTTAAAGAATCAAATGATGTCATCAGTAGGTGAAAAGCATTTTTGAGGATAGGGATTATAACATGTTACAAGTAAACTACAGTAGTCACTACATTCTTTGTAGTTTTTTGTGTACTCTTTCAAAAAGTAGTGTAATAAGTCTTGTACGCTGCAGAATATTTTAGTTTGTAGTAAATTCTGGTAGCTGCTTTTAATGCTACTTTTGCCATGTCATCACTATTGTAGGATGTATCATGTAGTTTGACCGCCTTTCCTTCTCAGGACAATGTTTCACGATGTCATCATACCTAGCAATTTTATTAAAGAAATGCCTCTCCAACTAAATAGTTACTAATGAAAAACTACTCATTAAATAATTAACACAATGTCTCGTGTTAATAAATTCGTGTAATTTTTTTAATCACACTTTCTACACATTTCCATTGTTCTTAATTGTTCTGGCAAAAAATCTATTTTTTATAGTATTCTATACTGTAGGTCAGGAATGTACAGTCAACTCCCTCTAATCCGTACTCACTGGGACCAAGGGTTGTGCGGATTACAGGATTTTGTGGATTATAGGTCATTTTTTTTGTTTACATTTTTACATTTAGAATTTCCCTTTAAATTATAGTCAATTTACTGTAAACAAATAGGAAATGATGAAAGAAAATGCATATGCTGTTGAATAAAAACACAATTAAATGTCAATATAAATACAATAAATAATACAATTAAATTTACAGAGAATTTAAAGGACACATGAAAGAAAATATTTATGCTCCTGAACTAAAACACTATTTTTAATATTAAATACAATTACTAATACAAAATTAAAAGAATAAATTTTCTCTAAATTTTTATTTATTTTTCATTTTTTCAAACATTGCAGTGATTGTAATTTGTTTAAGAGATTTTAATTTTTCTTCAGAAATTTTGATCTGATGCCTTCTAATTGTCAGTAACTCTTGGTCACTGACACTGACAAATGATTGCTTTTGCAAAATGTTTAAAAGGACCCCAAATCCGGAAGTTTTTCAACAAACAAACATTTTTTTTTTTTTTTTTTTTAAGGGCAGTTGTTGTTTTTAATTTCTTTAAAAGACCGTTTTTAACTAAATATATCTATTATAAAACAAACAAGCTCAATCTGAAAGGGAGGAATTTCACTGGTCGCTCGCGAAGGGGGGGGGGGGCATGCGGTGCATCATTTGTATATTTGATATCTCAGTATTACATTAATTTCAGATCTTGTGAGGTAATTTTCGGTTTCTCGTTATGTAAAAATATTCTATGCGTATATAAGCTCTAAAGAGGAAAAGAATGTTATCCCACACACGTGCATTACATTTCAAGTGCTGATGATTCATTATTTCTGCATGTGCTCCTCCGGCAGTTAAATGTAAACAAACAGAAAGGCCATGTGGTCTCTTTATGCTTTTCTTTCTTTCTTCCTGCAGAACTACAGTTATGTGGAGAAAGTTTTTGTTGCATAATAAATCGCTAGACAGAAGATCAAAAGGGTGAGGTAGGGGGAGAATCGGAAAATTGCGCAACTGTTGTGTCATCTGCCAAATCGCGGTTTGCGTTTAAAGTTAAACATGTTACATATTTTCACCCAATTTTAATTGCAACGGTCAATCTTTTCGATTGTCTCCCGAGTTTTTCTCTCTCTCATTTCTCATAGAGCAAACGTTTTCCTTGTTTTTTTTTTTTGTTGTTGTTGTTGTTGTTGTTGTTGCTGTTTGTTTCATTCAACAAAAGAGTAGAGCGATGTGACTGGACGGTGCATTGCTTCGGAGTTCGTTATTTACATCCATTCACTGAACACATGCAACTTAGGATATAAGTTTCTGTGTGTTTAATTACATGATAATATGCTCAAATATATGAAATTATTTACTTCAAATACCTGTGAAAAATCATTAATAAATGTCTTTATAACATTCAGCCAATCAAATAACTTCTATAATAGTAATACAACCAGTCAAATGCCGCTCAAAATGTAAACAAACTGGTTTGTTTACATTTGAAATATATCGCGGATTACACCCGTTCGCGGATTATAGAGTCGCGGATTAGCGTGGGTTCACTGTACTACATTTTTCAGTCTGTGGGCTATAAATTCGAAAAGGTACCTTAACTTGGGCGAATACAGCAGTGCAATGAATATATATATGGTTTATTTTAAATTATTTTACGGTAGTTTATTTTATGGTTTATCTCATGAATTGCATATTTCGCAGAAAGTATTGCTATTCAAAAAATGTTTCTGTGTGTAAGAGTTTTTTTTCTGAAAACTTTGCAAAAAACAAGCGCAATCGGTAATTTATTTCTGTCTACAGAGTCCCGGTACAGACAGTTCATTTTAATTTCTGAGCATAGAGGTTTCATTATGCAACATGGCAATATTATTTTTTGATCTTTGAAATATGCTATGTAAAAAGACATCTCTTTGAATTTTATGACATACACTAGAACCCCGTTAAGACAAAGTCAAAGGGTATTAAAAATCTTTTCATATTAACCAAAATTCGTGATTGGGAAACTGTTTACATTTGACTTAAAAGAAATTTTGTCTTAATGAGGCTAGACTGTAGTGCTCACAGGGCTCGGTTTGCAGTGCGGCAAGCAGAACACAACTCAGGAGTATGCTTCTGATAAAAGAGTACAAGGAGCGTGATGGCAAAAGATTTGCTCTGTGGTAATGTCTTCTTTCATTTCTGTAGAAAACAGACCCAAAATTTCGATTACATCCACTCTTTTATACACTAACTTCTTTCTTCAGAATTTGAAATGAAAGTGTTTGTGCAAAAGATAAACAAAAGTATTTCATGCAAATTGGGTTTACTATGGGGGGTTTGTGGACCAGTGAAACAGGCGTTACGGGCCAGTTTTGGCCTGCAGGACACAGGTTGTGCATCCCTGCTGTAGGTTAATTTTTGTGTCACCTACTGTCTCAATTGATTTCAGAAGTTTAAACTTATTCTTTTTATCTCAAAATTTTAAAGAATTTTAAATTTGTAAAATAAATCATTTTCCTTGTAATTTTTCTTCATTAACTTTCTGTTATATTTATTTTCTTCCAGATTTCCAGTGCATTTATAATTTCTTCACCGCATGAGAATTTTCGCGCTTGGTGCTTTTGCGTTTTATGAAATGTGGACCAGTGAGGTATGAATGAGGATCAGAAACAGACAAATAAAACCACAAGAGTTAGTTTTGAAAATCTCAATTATTGATGATAGTTCAAATGGTAAGATATCTTCATACAGTTTGAATAAGGAAAGAAAACCTTACATTGTAAAGACCTAGAGTTTAAAAAAAAATAAAAAAAGATAGGTAGAGAGATTTAAAAAATAAATATGTCAACAATAAGAAAATTTTCCTTTATTATCTAAGTCACTCAACATTTCTCAGGTGTAATTGTAAATGAACTGATATAGTGAATTAAATACCTTCCTTCTGTTTAAAAAAACATTAATGAACTGCATGTTTACATATATACTGCGAAAAGAATTGTGGTAGAATATTATCCTATTTCTTACCCAGTTTATATTCTTTCTCCATATCATTTTTATTATTTGTCTCATGGATATGGATGTAAAAACGTGGGATACATGCTCTTCCCAAGGAAAATTCTCTCAACTTCCTCATTTGAACAATGGTGACAATGCTGTGGAGAGAATTTTAGACTTTACTGGGTCTCAGAGAAACTTATCAGAACAGCTTGCCTTTAAGAAACACCATTGCATGAACACAAGAGAGAAACACTATGAATGTGACGTGCGTGAAGAAAAAGTCTACCCAAAGGCACACTTTAATACACATCTTTGCACTCCCATAGGAGAGAAACCTCATGTGTGTGATGTCTGTCAGAAAGGATTCTCTGAGAAAGGAAATTTAAACAAACACTTTTATACCCACACAGGAGAGAAACCTTATGTGTGCAACATATGTCAGAAAGGATTCTTTTGGAAACAAAATTTGGAAACACATCTTCGTACCCACACAGGAGAGAAACCATATGTGTGTGACGTCTGTCAGAAAGGATTCTCACGGAAAGAACACTTGAATGCACATCTTCGTACCCACACAGGAGAGAAACCTTATGTGTGTGACGTCTGTCAGAAAGGATTCTCTCGGAAAGAACACTTGAATGCACATCTTCGTACCCACACAGGAGAGAAACCTTTTGTGTGTGACATCTGTCAGAAAGGATTCTCTGAGAAAGGAAACTTAGACAAACACCTTCATACCCACACAGGAGAGAAACCTTATGTGTGTGACATATGTCAGAAAGGATTCTCTCAGAAAGGAAACTTGACAGGACACCTTCGTACCCACACAGGAGAGAAACCTTATGTGTGTGACATATGTCAGAAAGGATTCTCTCAGAAAGGAAACTTGAATACACATCTTCGTACCCACACAGGAGAGAAACCTTATGTGTGTGACATATGTCAGAAAGGATTCTCTCAGAAAGGAAACTTAGACAGACACCTTCATACCCACACAGGAGAGAAACCTCATGTGTGCAGCATATGTCTGAAAGGATTCTCTCAGAAAGGAAGCTTGAATACACATCTTCGTACCCACACAGGAGAGAAACCTCATGTGTGCGAGCATATGTCAGAAAGGATTCTCTGTGAAAGGAACTTGAATGCACATCTTCGTACTCACACAGGAGAGAAACCTTATGCATGTGAGATATGTCAGAAAGGATTCTCTCACAAAGAACACTTGAATGCACATCTTCGTACCCACACAAAAGAGAAACCTTATGTGGCATATGTCAGAAGGTTCTCTGAAAGAATTAAACACTTGATACCCACAAGGTGAGAAAAGTTGTACATATGTCAGAAAGGATTCTCTAAGAATAGAAGCTTGATTAGACATCTTGATACCCACATAAATGAGAATGACAGAAAAGATTTTCCAACAACTAGCTTTTGAATACAGGGTTTACCTGGTCAGAGAAGAAACCATGTGTGTGGTATCTATATAACCATTCTCTCAGAAAAAATACTTTGGATATCTTCATATGCACTTAGAAGAAAAGTCTTGTATGTTACATATGTAACAAAAAAGTGAGCCAAAACAAACAACTTTTGAGCCAAAACAAAAAATTCTGACATTGGAAAAATCATTCGGAGCATTTAGTACGTGGATTGCAAAATTAGAAGCATTTTGATTGCTGCTTATGATTATATGTAAATTTGTCTGTTATAAATCTTGTATTCCTTGTTCATAATTCCTTACATAATTGGTCTCATAGTCAGTAATTTGGTGTGTATTTTCATGTTTTCACGTTCTAAAAAAATTTTTTTACTGCACAAAAATTAAGTGGATGATTGTTTTGAAGTTATATGCATATGAAAATGCAGCCTTAACAAAGAGATACATAAAGAGTAAAGCAATGTAAAAAACAATAAGTTGTAAGACGGGAAAACTGCAAAGACAAAAATGGAATATTTATGCTAAACGATCTGCTATGAGAAAAAGAACAGATGAAAAAAAACTGAAGCAAAAACAAAATAATTAATTAACAGATAATTAACTTGAATTTTAGGTTAGCTCATCTTTGAATTTAACAGTAGGGAGGCTGAATAAAATTCCCCTTAGTTAAGTATGTATAATAGATGTAGTATTGCTAACACGAGCAAAATTTTCTTTATTCATTTGCATACCACCTTAAAATAATCATTAACTTAATTGTTGTGCAATGAAAAAACTCGTTAAAAAGTGAAAACACCACAGTACATTTGTACAGGATGTTCCCTAAAGATTCTGTCATGCTTTAGTTCTTTATCCATTAGAGACTGAATGTAAATAGAAAAAAATGAGAAAAAATTCCCATTAAAGTACACTTTGCAAAAAAGTTACTTATCAAGCTAAACACGCGTCAGTCTAATTATGTACTTCGTCCACTATTGATGAAGATCAAATTTTTTTTTTTATCGCAACTCACATTCACCTTGATAAGAAATTTTCATGTGTGTTATCCTTACAAAGCTTTCATTATTTTATCTTTCAAATACCAGTTCTTTTGTGTATTTTTTTTTTTTAATTCCTGTCCTTAATTTTCAGGAAGTGACACTCTTTAATTTTGTATACAAAACCCTTTAAAAAAATTCGTCCCCTAGTAAAATGAGAAGGTTACTAGTAATAATAAAAAATATCAGACTTTTATTTTTAAAAGTTTTGGACATATATCTTTAGGACAGTCAGAGGTTATTCATGAAACTGAATGTTAACGTTTATTGCTAGAGTGCAATTTTTTTTTAAACTTTTCCGTATGACCCTAGAGCAGTGGCGGATCAAGAAATTCTCTTTTGGGAAGGGCTAAATTTTGGAAAAAGCATATTTCACCCAAACAAAATATACAGTAAAGCAAAATTTTAGTCTAAACCAATGTAAAATCTTTTGTGAGGGGCTAACTGATTAAAAAAGATCACTTTACATATTCAAAGTGCATAATGAAGCAGAATGTTATGCGTTAGCATTCTCTTTAAGGTGGGGATGAAGCTCCCTAGCCCCTTCCCTGAATCCGCTACTGCCCTAGAGTGTAATCATGAAATATGATTTTTTACCCCCTTCGAGAGCTACTAAAAAGTGGTTCTTGTCAGCATATGCTTATCTTCATATCTCTGACACTTTTAGGATATATGTAATTCTAGGATTTTATACATCACTACCTCATTAGTGTATGAGACACCTTTTACTAATTGGAAACACAAGATATAAAACATGTGTACACAATGAACACAATCACAGAAAGTAGAAGCATTTTTTTTTTTTTTTTTTTTCATATTTTTAAGTCATTAAGTTAGAATTCTGTTTTCAAATTTTGAATGCACAGCATGAAAAATGTTTTTATTTTAAAAGTATATATCGACATGCTCGATTTTTAAAAAAATCATCTGTTTGAAAGGTAAGTATGCAAAGGGTAAAGTAGTCAAGATGTGAAAATATACAGGGCAAGTACCAATGATAGGCTCGATTTTGGTCAAAATTACTGTACATCAGGGACGCAGATTATGGCCGAACACCTGAACGAGGTTTGGAGGAAATTCTGAAGCGGTGGGGAAATTTTTGTCCCGGGTGTATTTAAAAAAAAGATAAAAAGGAAAAAAAACTTTTTTTTTTTTGTACAGATGCAGTTGTGTTATCAAAAGAAGCTAGCGATAGATAGTCGCTTAAACTAGAATGAAAATATGCTTCAATTTTTGGAGAAGTTTTGAACAAAACAAATTGTGTTCTGGGGAAGTATTGGGTACTAGATATTTTCTGCACATATTGTAATTAGTGATACATGAATGTAAAGAGTAATATATACCAAGTTTTTTTCCCCCACCGATGATCAACACATGGGGCATGTGGCTGACGGTCATTTGCCCTTAATCACATGGCCACCAAAATCTCCAGACCTAACTCACATGATTTCTTTTTGTGGAGTTAAGTCAAAGGCATTGTTTATGCACCACCTATGCTGAAAACATTGCCATAACTTAAAGAATGCATTTGTGCAGCATTGTGAACCATTGATAATGTGATGCTACAAAATATATGGGACGAACTAGATTAAAAATCGGACGTATGCCGTGTAACAAGAAGGTCAAACATCGAATATTTGTAAATAAAAAAATCATGCTTTATTTCTCTTTACACTTATGTATCACTTATTGTAATATGTGCACTAGTTTCGAAAGTATGATTTCTTATTGTCGGGTCCGTATATTTGTACTCACCCTGCATACTTATTGAGCATGTTTTTTTTTTCTTTTTATTAAACACAATTTTTATGAACTGAAATTAAAAAATAATAATTTGCAATAATTATTACGATACAGAATTACTTGTATTTACTAGTATTGATTTTGTACATCACCTTACCTTTTTTAGAATTTTTAAAAAAAAAAATGCACTTTTTTCTTCACAACTAAGAAGATGCACCAGAGTTGGGCAAAAACTAACATTCAACTAATAACTAAAACTAATTTAGTTAATTGGTGGGTAAATGACAACTAAACTCATAGTTGTTGATTGTAAGGCTAAACTAATTGTTGTTGGTTGTAAGACTCAACTAACTATGCTCAACTAAATTAGTTTTAGTTGAATAAAATACTAAAACTAGTTCAGTTGAACCTCTAATCAACAAGTATTAGTTTTAGTTGTGGTTTTCGAATAACAACTAACTAATCTATCTGTACTTAGAGGCAGAGTTGGGCATCCATAAGTAAATTATTAGCTGACATTCTGAGCTTTGTTGAAACTGTGGTATGAAATGGACTGTTATTTAGAGAATTGCTGTTTGTGAATTGTTTTGTGCTGTGCTGTGCAGATTGTTCAACGTTCTCGTGGAAGCAATAAAATTTTAAGTTTTGTCCTGACATCTGGAATAGTTTCTCCTACTTCTCAGACACTCACCAGCTTTCGCCCCATTCACAAAGGAAAGAACTCCCGAAATCACCACAATATAAATTTCATTTATAGAAATTTTTGGTAATATCTATATAAATAAAATTAGACTTTTATCTGTACATTACTTGAAATTAAAAAAATTTGTGATTTCTATCCGTTTCAAGCATATAAGAGCCTAGTACACAACCGCCAAAAAATAGCTGTCATTCTGTCCGTGACACTTTTTTTTGTTCACGCATCACATAATAATGACAAAAGTGAATGAAATAAAAATGGGTGACATGATAGATGGTTACTCAACTTAAAGTATAGGCATCGAATTGTTAAAAGGTTTTGATTAGACAATGTTTGCTCTCGCATCCCTCAAAAATTGCTTAAGAGAATAGAATGAAATTGAGTTGCAACATGATTAGCAAAGACTGAAACAAAATAATCAGTTTTTTAAATATTTTTAAATCTTTATTTGTTTTTTAGGTTTTTGTGAAAATTGCGCAAAATTTGTTTTGTTTTATTTGAAATAGCTGAATACCTTTAAAATATGCTTTGTGAAGAATGACTGCCTAATAGAGCGTAATGCACGGGAATTCTTTTGGGTGCTTCTGTAAAAGATCTATTTATGCTATAGACAATTTTCAATAGATTCTTAGTTGGGGTATATAGAAATAACATATAAATTTTGTAGTAATCTGCATATTTATGTCGATTAGAGCAATGGTCAGCGGATCAGTACAGGTCCTTGGGTCAAATGGTACCGCTCGGACTAAGGAACACAAAATTATTCTCATTTTATTTACTGTGGTGTATTTCTCACCGGTTGTTGCTAATTTACACCATTTATAACAGAAGAAATCTTGTAACTATTTAAAATTAGCTTATTCATTTCAAGATTATGAATTAAAATTGCAGTCATAAAATTAATGGTTCCCATCGATTTGGCGTTCTAGTGCGTCAGTGTGTTAAATCATGTAGAACGGCAGTTCTACGAGTGACGCAGCCAGCCCCAACCGTAAAACTTCGCGGCACTTATATATACAGCTAACTTTCCAATTTTTTTGTTGTTCTCTCCTGGATCTCGGAATCCGCTCTAACGATTTTTTTACAATTAATATATGATTTTAATCGGTGCCAAATTCGATGAGTGACGTCGCCGGTTAAGCTAGGAAAACTCGTTTTTTTTATTTAATCCAGTTCAAAGAGGGAACTATTTAACCCGCGTACGGAAATACGGAAAATGATCTTGTTTCAAAGGCGGTAAACAAGGCAGGGAGTAGGAATACAGTGCTGTAGATCCGTGACAAGATTTGTACAAGTTACCTTATATCCTAGACCAGTTTGGTCGTAGACAGCTGGTACGATGCGCTTCCGGTTTCTGACCAGATAACTTAGGTTCTGTACCCGATGTCGCGCTTTTGCGAGATGAGCTTTGTGTTACTGTCGTTTTTGTTTTATTTCATTTTAAAAAATAATAACAGATTATTATATAATTTACTTATTTTTTCTGTAATTTATTTTGCTATAATTAATAATTAAAAATAGTTAAGACTTTGAATTAAAAAAATAATGAATTTAAGTATTTTTTGGTAAAACTCCTTCCTAACTTTTTTTTTTAACCCTTTCCGGCGCAAGAACTTTTATTGTATTTTCTCGTTTATGCAGATGCCTGGAGTAATAGTTAAATTTCTGATGTCAATTTAATGAAGCATGGATAACTTTTTCCTTTAAAATATCTATAACATTTTTATAAATATGCGTGACGCTTTACCTCCTAATATCATTTTGTGCTAATTTCATTATTATCTGGTAAATAGACATAGGAAAATTGACTAAAGCTTCTGAAATTTGTCATGTACACCATAAGTAGGTGGCTAGAACGTCTAGCCACCGCCCGCGAAAGGGTTAAGTATTTCGTTTCCCTAGTATTTTGATAGCTATTTCTAATTAAATTGTCTTTATTTTTCTAATATTATCAATTCTATTTGGAAAATAATTCAATATGTAATTAATATTTCAATGAATATTTTTTTCTCTTCAGAAAGCTCACATAATTAATTAATAAAAATTATTTAGTATTCAAAGGAGATAAATAGTAGTTTTACATACTAACTAGTTTTAATAATAATTCTTTTACTCTTCATGTATATATAAAATTTATTGAATTATAATTTTAAACCAATATTTTTTCCAACTCTTAGGTTTTTCTCACTTTTATTTTGTATTCCTTTAAATACCAGATTTAAAATTTTGTTCAATACTTTTCAGATAGAAATTTGATTAATTAATCTAAATTTATACATGCACTATTATTTTATATTAGACATTTAAAGGCAGGAGATGGCATCTAAAACAAGATGTTGTGCCCACCCGAGCCGAGTTGATAAGATACTGAAGATGGTAGATAACTGAAGTATAAATGTCCAGGGTTCTGGTCTACCAGATGGCTGATAATCTAAAAATTCGGAGTTTTGGACGGTTTTTCTCACGATGTAACGTAAATACACTTCAGAAGCACTAAGAAAGTCAACCGCGCAAGACCCTTATTTTTAAACTGGTAGTTCATCTAAACGTTCTCTAAAAAAATGAAATTATCAACTGATAAAAAAAAAAAAACATAGTATGAAGTTAGTTTTCTAAAAAGCGACATAAAACCAATTATAAACAATAATTTTTTGAGTAATGTTCTATTTTATTAATGATTATAATCATTAATTAATTTAATCAACAATTTTGAGATGTATCATTAACTTAGTTAAAAACTTAGTGTATCATAATATAGTTAAAAATTTAACTTAGAGATAGCTTTAAACTGAAAGCAAACATTGCATTAAAATAATAGAACGAGTAACTAGATTATCATTAATTAAGAACGAGATTATTAAATTAATAATTTTAACGAAACTTAACTTACGGTTATCGTTAAACTGAATGCATATTAATGAATCACAATGCATTAAAACAATAGAACCAATAGTTATATGTTGTTGTTGTTATTCTAGAATTACGGCCGATTAGCTACACGTAATCTCTAAGCCGAGACGTAGGGTGCCCTCCGTGGGGGTCTTTCTAAGGGGTCCTAACCCGTATTTACGCTGTTTTGGAGGAAACCACGGAAAACTCCGAACGATTAGGTCGGCGGACGCAACCTGGTTTTGAACCAGGCACCTTCCGTCTCCCAGTTCAGAGCGCTATGCGCTCGGCCACTGATGGGGCCCAATAGTTATATAATTATAGTAAAAAAGTTAACTTACGTTTAGCATTAAACTGAATGCAAATTTATGAAATAAAATCAAAGATGGTGGCAGGGATACTAATCTGTACTCGACCCAAATTATAAATAGAAAATTACTCAAAAAATTATTGATTATAATCAGTATTATGTCTCTTATTATAAAATTCTAACAAAAATATGTCAATTGTCTGTTACATGTTACAAAAGAACTTGACTGTGACTTTTTTAATCAATTACTCTGATACTGCATGAAAACAGGTTTGTATATTTATTTACATAACTTAGTGTCAAGCAAACTTCCGAAATCCGCCTTTGAAACTAGTAATTTATTATCTTCTGACCATACCCTTAAAAAGTAATGATATCCCCATGCAAAAACCCTCAACTGGTTAAAAATTTGTGACGCAGCATTTTACTTTATAGCTCTATGAATTTTAAATTTGGGTCTTAAAAGTAATGATATCAAATTTTGAGTGACGCCCTGCTAACAATTTTAAAGATTTGTTTTTAAATTCCATTACAGTTACTTTCGTTTTATTTTCTAAAGAAGATTTACGCCTTTAAGCAATGCTTTTAATTATGAAATACACTGTCAAATATATCACACTTTCACTGAGTCTATATAATGTATTCAAATGAATTTATTTCAATAATTTAATTTTACCTTTTGCGTCACGCTATCCAAAAGGGCAAATAAAATTGACGTAAATATTTAGTTAGTGTCATAGTAACCAAACTAAGTGCAATGTATATGAAAATTTTGCTTGCCCTTTTGGATAGCGTGACGCAAAAGATAAATTATTGAAATAAATTCATTTGAATACATTATATAGACTCAGTGAAAGTGTGATATATTTGACAGTGTATTTCATAATTAAAAGCATTGCTTAAATGCGTAAATCTTCTTTAGAAAATAAAACGAAAGTAACTGTAATGGAATTTAAAAACAAATCTTTAAAATTCCCAGCAGGGCGTCACTCAAAATTCGATATCATTTTTTTAAGACCCATATTTAAAATTCATAGAGCTATAAAGTAAAATGCTGCGTCACAAATTTTTAACCAGTTAAGGATTTTTGCATGGGGATCACTTTACATTCATTTTTTGGTGTAACTGTGTGTTATTTTGAAGGCTTGCTTAAATACAATACAATTAAAATTATTAAATCAAAACAACACAAACAATCAACTATTCTTCCCCGCCAGCGGTCCGCGGTAAAATTATCAAGCTTTGATGAAAAGGTTGGGGGCACTGAGTTTGAGTATGGACGGACGGAAAGACAGACAAACCGAAATCATGAACGTTTTTCAGCCTTGCTGGAAAATGTTTTTCAAAGTAACACTTTGTTTTTGAACTTTAATGCTTCTAAATCCTTGTCACATAAAGTGAGACAAAGCAATGAAAGTGTTAACTAGAATATCATACTAATATTATAAATGTCAATTTTTGTATTTATGTTTATTACTCTTTCACGCTGAAACGGTTTGACGGATTTCGATGAAATATGAAATAGACAGTTAAAAGTCCTGGATTAAAAATAATGATACACTTTCCAACTTAATGGAATAAGGAAAGAAAATAAGAAAGACGCATGGATTATGATAAGCTTTTAATATGTAGCACTTTACTGCGTATTTAAAATCTGAAAGTGTTTCAGATTTTCTTACTTTTTTGTTTCTTTCGGTGTTTTGATAACGGCCAATATATCTAGAAACTCTTCAGAATTAATATAGGATGAAAATAATTTGTACCTTTTTGTAGGTTTTTACCATTAAACCATCTTATTTTTGTAACCAGGTGCGGCCCGACACGATAATCATCGCATCGGGTGGGTAGTTTCGAAGGGGCGTCATGTCGAACTCAAAAACTAAATAGGACATATAAGAGGGGGCGTCTTTTTTACGTTAGCGGGGGCGCTACTTACCCTAGGGCCGCCCTCGTTTGTAACATTCTTAATTTTAAATTCCATTCATAATATGAGATATTTCAGTGCCAAGGAAGCCGGTGAGAAACACAAGATTTATTAAGTTGGCGAACCAACTGGTCGCCGGAGGCGTCTAGTAGAAAATAAATAACAACCATTGGTAAAAGAACGGGGACACACAGCTCCGTGCATTCACAAACAAAAAGTGGTTAAGGGTTCTTCATCTGTCGGCCTCATTAGTTATTAGCTGTTGCTCAACTACATTAATACAACTGAACTAACACTTGTTAGCTGTACGATTCAACTAAATTAGTTTTAGTTGAAAAGAAAACTAAAACTAATTTAGTTGAGCCGAGTGAGTTGGACCTTCAACTAACAACTAATTTAGTTGAACATTTAGTTGCATTCAATTAAAACTAACTTAGTTTTTAGTTGAACATTTAGTTCAACTAAAATTTTAGTTAATGATGCTTTAACTCTGTGTTTCTTTTTATTTTTAAATATTTTCTGTAAAATAATCAGTAACCCCTGGAAACGCAACTATAGTTTCACATCAATATAGATTATATACTAACTGCATAGACTACCAAAAGGCTGAAAAAGTCCAGCCGTTGCCGACGATCCATTTAACTACCAAGAACATGGCGGTCGATCGAATGGCCCATCTGGTGCCACAGAGCCGTGTCAGAAATTTTCTGACGCAGCTGGCTGCGTCTCTTTTGCTCTGTGGTGACACACAGCTCCGTGCTTTCACAAGCAAAAAGTGGTTAAGTGTTCTTCATCTGTCGGCCTCATTAGTTATTAATTGTTGCTCTACTAAATCAATGCAACGGAACTAATACTTGTTAGTTGTAAGGTTAAACTAGATTAGTTTTAGTTGAAAAGAAAACTAAAACTAATTTAGTTCAGCCGAGTGAGTTGGACCTTCAACTAACAACTAATTTAGTTGCATTCAATTATTTTTAAATACTTTTACTAAAATATTTTCTGTAAAATAATCAGTAACCCCCTGAAACGCAACTATATTTTCACATCAATATAGATTATAGACTAACTGCATAGACTACCAAAAAGCTGAAAAAGTCCAGCCGTTGCCGACAATCCATTTAACTACCAAGAACATGGCGGTCGATCGAATGGCCCATCTGGTGCCACAGAGCCGTGTCAGAAATTTTATGACACAGCTGGCTGCGTCTCTTTTGTTCTGTGGTGTCAGATGGGCTATTGGATTGAACCGCCATGTTGTTGGTAGTTAAATGGATCGTCGACAACGGCTGTACTTTTTTAGCGTCGGAAAATTTTACCCCTTTTTTGGCTACTGGGAGTGAAAGCGCCGAAAGAACAGGTCCGGATTTGGAGGATAGGGGCCCGCCCGTCTCAAGGGGGGCCCGGGTTATTGTGTAACCGATAAATATGAGGATGTGTTAACTTTCGGGGTATGGGGGGGAGGAATGGTGTTATTATTAATTTATTATGATTCATAATAAAGCATTAATAAAATATTGATCTATTAATTAAAATGCGGCATTCATATTAATGAGTCCCTTGTTCATTCGGAAATCCTCTCTCAAAAAAATTTGAGAACTACATTTAAAATGAAGTGTTTTGAAGCCTTGTGTGGCGCAATTGCAGCTGCAAAAAATTTTGCAAGTGTCTAACTTCATTTAAGTGCTATCAGTATAGCACTTTTTTCTATTTTCTTTCTTTTTTTCTGTTTGGGGGCCCAGCCGTCTGCAGGCAGTCGGACACCCTGGCCAGTCCGGGCCTGATAATTAATTTAATATATTCCTACTTGTATATCGTTTTTTTGTGAAAAAGTATATGTTCTCGGAAAAATGAAGAATATCTTGGTCCGTTCTCATAATGGCTGAACTCTACAAATGGATAACCGATAACACTTATACAAAACAGATCATGCGGCACTTTTAAGAATATTTCGCAGTGCCAAATTCTCTTCATTATGGATCATTTGATAATAAAATGAATGGATGCATTGTATTTTATTGTGTGTGTAAGGTAAAGACTACACGTGTAGTATCTGTCTTGGGCGGAGGATTTTTAAAGGGGTTTAAAGGCATATTTAGGTGACATCTTGAAGAAACCGCTCAAAACTCCAGGGCGTTAGATAGACTTCCGCGCGGTAGGCCAGAACCCTGCAATGAATGGTGACAATATTAAAGGTACTGAATTCTTAGAACCAATTTTTGATGTTATAAATGCATAAATAAAACAAATGAAATGATAATTACTTAAATACAAGTGCTGTAAAATATATAAGTAACGTTTCTGTTTATTTAGTATTTTGCTTAATATTCTTTAAATATGACAGTTTATTTAATAGAATACTTACTCGTTTTACCACGCGTCATAAGGTAAAGTGCTCATAAAACTTTAAAAAGAAAAATGTTATGGGAATGTGCTATATTAGAGGAAACATTTTTAAAATTTACTTAAATGTGTACAACCGTGCTTGTGACTAGCGTAAAGTGACTACGAAAATTTTAAATCTAAAATATATTGTGCGTATGACTATTTAAAATTAAATATTATTCATTTTTTGACCTGACCCTTTTTTTTTTTTTTAATGGGAGGCGTCAGATGCAACTCCGTAGAAGGAGGCGCATTTCCTTTGGCGAAATCTAACTCTAGCCAACATCGGAAATGGAGTTCTGCGCATGTGCGTGAACGTTTTTTTTTTTTTTTTTTTAAGGGCGTGGAGGGGGGGAATCAAAACCAATTTCAAAGCGTTCGGTAGACGAACGGAAGCCATCCACTCTTAAAATTAAAAATCAAAACGAAATGGCTAATGGAACTTAATATAGCAATTTAATTTAAAATGGAAAGTTTCTAATAATAAGCAAGCAATAATAAACAGAAGTCTATGTACGCTACCGTGTAAATCTATGTAAAAGTAATTCCTCCTGTTCTACGTTTGCTTAATTTTTTCGATTCCGGAATACTGGGATCGGGATTAATTCCTTTTATGTGAAATTTAAGAATAATAAAAATATGAATAAATTCACAAAAGTGTAAAATTTGCTTTTATAAAATACAATAAAATTTTTAGGTAATAACTAAAACTTTTAAGTTGATTTTGATATTGGGTTGGCAACAAAGTAATTGCGTTTTCTTGTATAAAATCCAAGCAAATAAGTTTTCAACAAGTTTTTAATTACAGGTAAGCTGTGCCTGAACATACGATTCATATTTGTTACATTTTAAAGTAAGAATTTCACTGGCATTATTTTTTTTTCGTCCATAAAAGATGGCCACCCTCCACTTTTTTTCGGTTCTATCCTCCTTAGAGGACACTATTAAAAATGTCCTGAAATTAATTTTTAGGTATTCATGACTGCTGTATTTTACAGAAAGAATTTCACGGATATCTCTATTTTTATTTGAGATTACGCGAGATATGTGAAAAGAAATTTTTGGCCCCTTACCCCACCTAAGATTACGAATTTTGGAAAATGCTCTCTGATCTAGCACCTATGTTGAAGAACTCACGTAATTGCCAAATTTCGCATAATTAACTTCAGTAGTTTTGGCCAGGCGAAATATTGACATACGGAAAAACGCAATTACTTTGTTGCCAACCCAATAGTTCATGAAACATATATATCCTAACTAATATTATAAATGCGAAAGTGAGTTTGTTTGTTTGTTTATGACGCTTTCACGCCTAAACCGCTGAATCGATTAGGATGCATTTCGGTTTAGACATAGATGGGACCCTGGAGTTGGTTATAGGCTACTTAGAATTTTAGATTTTTAATTACTTTTTGAATTATTAATTAAAAACCGTTTTTACGTTGCCATGCTTGGCGAGTTTCGCCCGTATCATATGATTCATGTTTTGAGCTAACAAAAATGCTATTACTTCAATAAAGGAGCGCGTGCATCGGAAAAGCATTAAATAATACTCAAATTATGCCAGTTTTATGCCAAATATATCTATCTCTAATAATAAAAATGAATGTTCTCCAGACAAATCTACAGAAAGCAGAGCTTTGAAAATTTGAGCATGCCTGGACCCATGACTTCGGTAAAGTGTACCTGAGGCTCGGAAATTTTAGTAACTTTTCTAACTATTAATTAAAAACCGTTTTATCGCCCGCACAAAATGATTTATGCTTTTGAAATAAAGCAGAAATTCTATTTACAAAATCACATGCATTTGAAAAGCGTAAATAAGTATGGAAATTATGTTGATTTTACGCCAAATTAAAAAGCATAAATAAAGAAAAGTGTACTTATGTATTATCCCGGCGGTCCGCCAAGACGAGCGATTTTTTGCCGAGATAAATGCCGGGCACATGAAATTATTAATGGTTTTGAATACGATTGACAACAGTTTGGCAACTCATTTGACGAAAAAACAGTTTGGCGGGAATGACCGCCGGGATAATAGGTAAGTACCAAGAAAAGTCCAGATGTGTTTCTTAAATTTCCAAATCCTACCAATAATATAAATGTGTACGTTTATGTGTTTGGATGTTTTTGACTGAATCACACAAAAATGGTTGGAAAAATTTGTAATGAAGATAGCTTATGCCCTGGATTAATATACAGGCAAACTTTCAAGCATATAGCATAAATAATTCTTTTACAAAGACACTCAAAATAATGCTAATGCATTGCGCTCTATGGAAATTTTGTAGCAACTAAACCGATTTTAAAACTTTCTTCACTGATTGAAAGTCCTAGGCCTATAGGGTCCTAGGCGTATATGAGGAATTCCTCTGTGTGGAATTTTCTAAGGGATCCTAGCCCGTATTTTCGCGAGGTTTTTGAAAAAAACACGGAAAACTGCGAGCGGCTAGGTCGACAGGCGCGACCGGTGTTTGAACCTGGCACCTCCCGCCTTCCTGGTTTGAGAGCAGACCCTCTTAGACACTGGGGGGACCCTGAGTGTTATAGGCTACCTTTTATGCATATATCACAAATAGTTCTTTTACAGGGATACTCATAAGAATTACATTACGCTCTATGTGTATCTCTGTAAGTACTGAACCGATTCCAAAACTTTTTTCACTGATAGGTAGCTACACTATTCTTGAGTATTATAGGCTAAAATTAATGCATGTAGCGCAAATAGTTCCTTTACAGGAACACTCAAAATAATTTTAATACATTACGCTCTATGGGTATCTCTGTAACTGTAGAACCGATTCTAAAACTTTTTCGCTAATAGAAATCTGCTCTATTCCTGATTAACGTAGGCTAAAATTCATGCATATAGCATAAATATTTCTTTTACAAGAACACTCAAAACAATTCGCAAATACTGCCGTGACTGTCTCTATTCGCCAAAT
The DNA here is from genome assembly GCA_038373885.1 of Cheiracanthium punctorium. Taxonomy (NCBI): domain Eukaryota; kingdom Metazoa; phylum Arthropoda; class Arachnida; order Araneae; family Cheiracanthiidae; genus Cheiracanthium; species Cheiracanthium punctorium. Next base: position 20,258 of record JAWZYV010020220.1, on the reverse strand, counting down.
GCCTGAAAAAAATCTAAATTTAGTAATTTTACATCCTCTGTTATTTTAAATGAAGTATACCACCATGCATTATACTTCATTTAAAATAACTAAAAAGCAAATAATATTTAAATGCATTTTCTTTAGTCGCAAACATATTTGTTATTCACACATGCTTCGTTTCTCTCGGGACCTAACTCTAAAGCCGACGCGGACCGCTAGTAGAGAATAATATTTCAGGGATCTTATCCCTATTTTATTGAACTGATATATACAGGGTGGCCTTAATTAAACTGCAAGTGTTCAAGGGGTGCTGGAGAGAAAACTACGAAGAATATTCCAGTGAAATTTAGTATGTACACGTTTCAGAACATGCGCGAGTCAAATATGCAATAAAAAAATCGTCATTTTCACCCGATAGATGGCGCTGTACCGCATTTCAAAGCTCACCGGTGGCATATACAATTTCCAAAACAGATAGACAGAGCATAGTGACATTCTAAGAGGCATATAGACAATATAAAACATCATTTACAGTTTATCAAAATTCCATGCAATTCGCATCAGTAATGAAATTTTTACAGTAACATGTAATCAATAATTAACGTAAATTGAGATCACAAATTAAACAATTCATAAAGACGCTTTGGAAAACAATTAAGCCATTATTTATTCTCATTGGACCTCTTCTTAATCGTTTCATACGCCGGTATTCTTTCAGAGTAGCTGAATAATGGCTGCCATTCTGATAGAATATCTTCACTAACAATGCACGCTCCTTCTTATTCAGAGTCATGATTGATCATTACTCAATGTGGTCTTGTTTTTACACTGTTCGATGGGCTTGGAATTTGCATATATGACGTCCATCAGCACTGAAACACGATATAGCGCCATCTATTGGTTGAATATGGCGATTTTTTTATTGCATATTTGACTTGCGCATGTTCTGAAACGTGTAGATACCAAATTTCACTGGAATATTCCTGGTACTTTTCGCTCCAGCACCCCTTTATGCAGTGCTGTTTTGCCTAAAAATATTTTTCTTATGTTTTATTATTAAAACTGAAACGACAGTCACTTCTCCGTCCTACATTTTTTAATATATGAAGGTTTATAACAGTGGCGGCTTTTCAGGTGAAGTAGGTGAAGTGCCTCTTCAAGTATTGTAAGTAACAAAAAATTGTGTAACGTAAGCAAGCCATAATCCTTTTTCAAATTTTGTCTGTAAGAATACACTGTGCAAAATCATGCTTTTACTATCAGTGAGGCTAAACTCTCTTCCCTCCCCTTGCCGCGCGGCCAAAGAAAGTTTCAAAGACGTGTCACGATTGGTCCATTGTTAGAGTCACGTGGTACGCGGGTTCTGACGTGGTGAGTTGTGAAGTGCTAATGAAAAATTATCTTTCTACTGCACTTATCGGTGGGGTTGCCATGGTAACCTCAGACGCTCCATTCAGTTTTACAGCTTTACTTTCTATCAGGTGAAGAGATCCCTCAGAAAACGGACTGTCTCTTCAAGTGAGAGAAAACCCAGCGTAGTGCGTCTCCAAGAACAAATTGCTGTAGGAAAATGAAACCACGTGATTTGTTTGAGATTTTGACACATGAGATTTTTACTGCTGTCTTTTGAAAATTTTAGAGTTTCTTCTTGTGTTAATTTAAATGATAATAATAGTTAGTTTCTTTTCTGTTTATTCACCTTCCTTATGTTTCCTGTAAATGATATAGTCTGTAATGTATTACAAACACCGTTTAATCGGTGGAATGATGACGATAAAAGAGATGTTCTTTCTCGTGGTCGACCCAGAGCCTGATTAGCAAAAAGGCTCGAGAAGCTTCCCGTCATAATTTGAAGGGGGCCCAAAAATGACTGTAAAACGGATAAAAATTCAAAATTTTGTTTTTAAATTATCTTCTAAGTTTTTGTAAAGATTTTTAATGAAGAGAAGTGGAAAGCTATTTTTAAGGTATTTTAGAAGTCTTGATACTCCATGTAGCAACATTTCTAAATTAGTTCAGTTTGCGATGTCTATACTTAGGACATTTGTTCCAGTTGAGACAAAATTTTCTATTATCAGGAACATTTGGTCGGTAGAAAGGGTAAACTTTCAATATGTAATGTTAAAAATCGTCTAAAGGTCAAAATTAATTCTGAACTTCCATGTTGTGATTTTTATGATATCATCAAAACGAACAAAGAATTCCCGAAAAAAGCCCCATGTCTCATGAAAAATATATGACTAAATAAATAAAGTTTAATGTTTCAGTAGTAAGGAAATGATTTTTTTTTACTTTTTACAGTAATTTTAAAAATACTATAAAATCTCATTACAATTAAGTAAACTATTGCGAAGATAATGAATAACATATTTTTATCTATAAATTTCAAATTAATGAAAAAAATATTTTTTTCAAATAAAATCATTAAAACTAATTAAATCAATTAAATATCCTTTTAACAAAGAAAATCATTAAAAACTTTACTTAATCCAAACAAAAAGGGGAAGGGGGGCCCGAAATGAGACTTAGCTTCCCCTCACTTCAAAGGTTAATCGGGCCCTGGGTCGACCAATGGAGGCATTAGGAATTAATGCATTGCTGAAAGATTAAAAATTTCTTTCCGCAGAAAGGCCTATGCCACCGCCTAATTACCATGCTTAATGGCCATGGGCGCCGGCAGCACAGGGCAAGGGGGCGATGCCCCCTGGATTTTTGTATGCAGTGTTTTGCCTTGCTTTTTTGCTCTTTTCAACATGGTAACTATACGTTAAAGTAGTCTTTGCCCCCCCTGGGAAATATTCTGCCGGCGCCCATGTTAATGGCTGCATCAAGTGTTTTTCATAATGTTTTGGTATAAGCTCTTCACCTATTTTTTTTTATCACGAGCCGCCACTGGTTTATAACTATTTATTTTATCATAACATACTTTTAGAACGGAAATTTTTAATTGACTGAAAGTTTTGAGCTATTTTTGTTGCTGCACGCACGCGATGCTCCAGCGAGAAGAATAGTCTTTCCTCAGGGTTGCACCTGCCTGCTCTAACTAGCCCGACCCAAAGTATAGGGCTGTAGCTTCTGACGTCACTGGTAGGCAAAACAAGGCAGACTAACCAATAGGCAGGCTTGTTCAGCAGGATGTCTGGTAGGCAAAACTGGAACGTAACCAATAGGCTTGCTCTGAGTGACGTCGTGTAATAACATGCTACAACCCTATTGCCTTTGGCGCGAATGATAAAGCGCAGAGAAAAATTCTTCTCCTTCTACGGAGTTGCATCTAACGCCTCACCTTTTTTATATCATTAAACCTGACACCAGTTTGTTTTGCGTAAAGAAAGGAAAAAAATAGTAAATACAATAAAAGAATTATTCTTCTAAAAAATGCAAGTTTAATAGCATGATTAGTTGAAAAAGTTGGATATAGAGGGAGCAGGGAATATAAATTTTCTGTGTTTATTTATTGACATTATTATAGTTGTGTTATTTTCTTGAGTTACTACATCTTTAGAATTGTATTTGTTTGCATTATCAAATTTATTTTAAGAAGACGAACACGGTAAGAGGACACTTCCCTTAAGTGAAAATCAATTACATTTTATTAAACCAAAACTTTATATATATATGAAAGCTTGAAGTATATTTAAAAAAGTAATGCTTTACAATAAGAAATATGTAAAAGCCATTTTAAAATATCTTTAGCAAAGTTAACAAGCGAGGATTATTTCGATGAATTTGACGATCGTTAAAATTGAAACTTTATAAAAATTTGCAAAATTGTTTGTTTCATCTGATCATTTTGCATATGTATAAAATAACGTCATGCATACATTATATATGTATAAAATATTTTTCATGCAATTCCATTTCCAATAATCAAACCTTTCGGAAAATAACATTGCCTTTATTTGCAAAGCTTACGCTGAATTTCATTAACGGGCATTTAAATTTTTAGTTTTAAACCTCATCTTAATTAAAACATGGATTTTTTAATAAAAAAAAAGTTCACCGAAGCAGGGCTCATACCTTAAATAGCCGATTAAAAGCAATTTTGAATTCTAGAATGAGGAGTTTTGGAAGTCCGGAATAACAATTTTGTCGACTGCGTTTTAAGTGTGTGTGTGGGGGGGGGGCTGTCTCCCCTCTTCCACACACCCCGTGGGATCTGCCCTGATGAGATAAGCCGGATTCATACTGGCCGTACCGCAGCGCTAAGACGCCGCAATGACGTCACGTGGCGGAGCAACACGGCGCCCGCGCGGCGAGCGCTGAGGGTTTGCGCATTATCTGGCGAGAACAGTTATTCCGCAGCGACCGCAAAGCTACAGCCAATTACAGAAGAGCTTTTACAGCTACAGCCAATTACAGAAGAGCATTGGTGTATTTACTTGCGGCCAGGGTGCGAACTGAACATTTTCTCCAGGCAGGGACATTTGAAAGTAAACATTCTCCAGGGGGGGACACTTGAAAAGAAGGAGGGAAGGTGCAAATGCTTCCCTCACATGATATTACTTGACAAATGCAGTCGCCGACACGTGTGGAAACTGACTTATATTCAAACAAAAGTCATAGATTGTTTGTTCTATGGAATCACAGATACACAAACTACATACAATGTACCTGTATTGGAAGCCACCCTTGAGGGTTTTAGCTTAAAAAAAGAGACGAAATTTTAAGGCAATCGCCTTAGAGTACAGTAACAAACGATAACATGCCACCTTCATTTTGAGTTCTTGACTTCAATCCCAAATCTTCACTCACCAGTTTAACATTTCTTTAGCAGGGGATCCATTAATATTTCTCTAGCCAGGGATATTACATTCTTCAGCCGGGGACGATCCCCCCCGTCAATTCGCACCCTGCTTGAGGCACCGCAGGCTCGCCGCGCGGACAGCCAACTGTCCAAAACGGCCAAACAGTACGGCATGGTTGCGGTGCGGCGCGGCACATATGAATCCACCTATACGGTTTTCAGATTACCATGCCGTTTTCCGAGTAGTTTCAGCTTTCTCCGTTAGATAGCGCAACTCAGTGCTTGAATCACGAATGATTCATTGATTCACATTCTTTGTCAACAACTCTGGCTGACTATTGGTATGTTGTTGTGGTAGCATTTAAAAAAAAAATAATTGATTCGCTTCTAATTATTTTGTTTATGAATTTTTTTAAATTTAATATTCAAAGTACACTGTCGTGATTTTTATAACTCTCCATTCTTGTAATATGTGAGGAAGTTTCATAAAAAGTAGAACTGCTGTATTTCATTCCTGATTGTTGTACTACATAAGGAACTGAACGTCATCTGTCAAGGAAATTTTAAGAAGAATACCATCTGCTTAAAAAAATTTTCTCCCAACTATAACGGTATGTGGTAAGTTACGCAGTTTTAGTCTGTTATAGATAATGCTGCTCATCTGTTTGTTGTTCCTATATTCGCTAATTTAAGATCGTTTGTGAAACGTGATTTTTTGGGTGTCGTGAATTTTTAAATTCCTTTAGAAACTCAATAATGTTATCTATCATTCTGTGTTGCAAAAGATTATGGGTACTTAAGTATTATCCCGGCGGTCCGCCAAGACGAGCGGTTTTTGACGAATATAAATGCCGGACACGTAGAATAACTGATGGTTACGAATACGATTGGCAACAGTTTGCCAACACATTTTACGAAGAAAGAATTTGGTGTTAATGACCGCCAGGATAATATGTAAGTACCATATTATGCAACAAGTTTTAAATTTTCTTTTATTCTGTTTAGCTGGAAACAAACCCTTCCTATGCTAGTTTGTATGCAAATAAAATTAACTGCATTTTTCGTACTACAATCAAAGTTTTGTTTATTTATTTTGTACCAGCCGACTGCTATTTTTTTCCTTGTATGGCTTTAGCGCTGTGTACGTTTTTATTGATGTATAATATGTAAGAAATTGAATTGTATAATTCAGAAATAAGTGTCTTTGTTTGTCTTTTGTCCCATATCTTTTGAAAATTAAGAAATTTATTGGGTACAATTAAAAGAAAAATAAATAAACAATGTTATTTTATTAATTAGGGTTAATTAGACAATGGCTTATTATCCCCCTATCAAGTGACAGTTGACTACTTCAACCCTAAAAGACGTATGTTGCTCTAAATTATATTTTTATATTAATTATGCATCATAATTAAGATATTCATTTAAGTATTTTGTTAAGATATTAATCGGATATAAGCAGGGGCAGGTTTATGTAACAACTTTCGCTGCACTAGTTCTTATTTGACAAGTTTTTTTTTTTTTCAGCGTGCCATCTTCAGTGATCAGCAAAACAAACTAATACAGTATACTTTCGATTACACATGCGCGGATTATCCGTGCTCATTCTGGACTCACAAAAAATGTAAAGAGAAAAATTTTCACGGGGGATAATACCGTAAGCGGGTGACCATCGCCAAGCAAGATGCGTCGCCAACTTGGGACTTAGTAAACAGGACGGTAAGCGTAGCGATTGTTTTGGATTTTTCTAGCAACCTGGTGGAGAAGTTGAGTTGTTGTATCTTGCTGTGTAGAAAGGAAATTCTGATTGGTTGATTTTTTTAACCGTAACCCAATGTATTTTGAGGAATTATTTGATTGGTTTAAGGAATGTAACTTTTAACCGGGAACCGAAGTTTCGGTTTTTGACTTTGCGTCATTTTTATTAGTTTTGCTGCCGTATTTGTGTAGTTGTTCCGGGGCGTTGTTTATTAATTCTTTGTGAAGTGAAATTCGACAATATATGTAGCGTGTGTTGATCTACAGTTAATATGCATATTTGGATGTTCGAGGTGGATTCATTTTGGAATAATGTTACGTTGTTTATGAATAAAATTTGAGGTATGTGGTTCTTTTATTTATTTAAATGTTTATTCCTTGCTTTACGGTACCTGTGTGTACAGTTGAGTATATTTATGATCTTATGTTTCATATTTATGTAAGGTTTTTAGTATGTTGTGTTATTTTTTGTGAATGCGGATGAAAAAGTAAAATTTTTAAGGTTTTAAGAGGGATGGTTAATTTTAATATTTATATGGTTTTGCCCCTGATTTGCAGAATTCTTGTACAATTTTTAGGTTTAATTTGAATTAATATGCAATGGTTTTTGAGTTGTTTGTGATCAGTTTTCATTCTATTCTGATTAATAGTGTAAATTTTGTGTGTTTTGAAGGTATGAAATTGCAAAAATCACTGGGGGGGGGGGGGGGGAAGGAGGTAGCCGGTTTATTATATTGGTTTTCTGTTATTTTATCTTTGGGACTTGTTTTTAGCATGTTGTTAAAATATTTGCAGTATATTTATCTTGAAATCACACGAAGTATTCAATTTAAATATGTTTCAATATATAAGTATTTTTTGTTGTTTGTGGGGGATTGTGTGAGGGGGGGGGAAGTAGTCGGTTTATTTGAGTGTTTGTCTATTAATTTTAAACTGCGATTTTATAGTTTTAAGGAAAATTTTGTTGTATAATTATGTGCAGAAACATATTTTGCATAATTTGAAGGTTACGGCTTATTTATTTTTTAACGTAGTCCAGAGCTAGTGCTTTGTTTATGTGAATTTTGTTCATAATTGCATTTGAAATATGTCTAGAAATGTTTTTATGTGTTTAGATAAGTGTATTGTAGTTTTGGGTTAATTTTGTTACTTATGTGTCAACGTATGTTTATGTTTTAATTGGCGTGAAAAAAAAGTCACCAAGGTTGGAAGTTGGCAACAAAAAAAAAGTCGCCAACTCAACCGACACCCGCTTACGGTATTATTCCCTTTTCACGCTTATCATGCATAAAAAATCGATGTTGATCTCAATTAGAGTCTTGTCCGGTTTAGTTAATAGCAATTCGAGTCAAGTCAAAGAGAGTCATTTAAGAGTACCTGCAGCGAAACAGTTCCTGCATAGTGGTAACCCTATCTCTTGAACATGCAAAAGAATTCAAAGGTTTCTAAAATCTGCATATGTAAGCCTGGGTTTCAGTATTTGACAGATGACATCATTGCTGACTGTGTTGTTAAATCTAATAGTGATGATAGTACTGATGCAGAAGATATACTGAGTAAAGGAGATACAATTTCTCACTCTGCTGCTCTTCAGTCTGTGTCAACTTTGCCATATTATATGGGTTAAATAGGAGTTCATTACGGTGGCAATACTGCGATTCGTAAAATATGTGTCTGTGTACGAAAAGAAATGAACAAACACAATCAAAGCTGCTTTACAGATATTTTTGAGCAGTAAATGTTGATAGGAAAATTTCTAATTGGATGATATTCAGCATACAAATGTAAGTAATTTTTATATTTCTGTGCTGATGTTGATTTTTTTCTTTAATAAAAAGAAGTTTTCAGATTATCCGTGTTTTTGTATTATCCATGCGATCCTTCCCGGTGATTAGCCCGGATAATCGGGAGTGCACTTTACATTTAACAAATAAAAATTGCATATAAATTACGCTAAAATCAACAAGAAAGGTAAAACTACAAACACCAGCTCAAAGATAAACAATCAGAATCAATATAATTGCATGAAAGTATGTAAAATGAAGTTTAGCAAAAGTTAAAATTTTTTATTTGGGAATGCCTTATTCCCCCGTACACGATATATATTTCGGTTACACACATAACCATCATCAGTCGTTTCTGTATCTCACACTAATGGCGGCTTCCTTTTTTATCTCTTCGTTCTTCTTCTCCGAAATTTCGATGAATGACGTCATCCCATGATTGGTCGATTGTATGAAGTTCATCGTTGATGCTGCCATCTGTCGTCACTATTTCTAAGCTCTCACGAATGTAGGCATATATACTATTTTTAAAGTTGGCTATTTTTTTAATATTTTTAAAATCAATGGTAATGGGCTCTTCCAAAGCAAAACGGGCCAGAGCGGTACTTTGTTTCTGGAGGTTAATGTCTTGAAAATGTTCGTTTTTTCGCTCTTTAATTTTCCTTTTTGTAACGCCGATGTAGCAATTTTCTTTATTAGTATCGTTTGACATAAAATTAATTTTATAGATCCCTGCGGTTTCGATGGGGTTGATTGGGTCTTTTTCCGATCTAATGCGCTGAAAAATTGTTTTATTAGGTTTAATTGGAATACGGAAGTTCTTTTTACTGGCGATATTAGAAAGTTTATTGGCTATCCCCCGGCTAAAGGGGATAGCGGTAGTAAAACGTGGTTTATCTTTTTGACGGTTGTCTATAATATTTAATTTACGTTGCCTAGCTTTGAAAACTTTATCGAAAATTTCTCGAGGGTAGTGGGCGTCTTGACATTGTTTCCTTATGAAAGCAATTTCTTTTTGAAGGAGGTCGTTGTTAGAATAAACTTTGAAAGCGCGGTCGATATAGGAACGAATGGCAGCAATTTTATAGTTGAAAGGGGTTTTAGATTTAAAATTTACTATATTAGTATTACAAGTAGGTTTTCGAAAAATGGTGGTCTCAATGAGATTATTGTTTCTGGTTATGTTCACATCTAAGTAATTGAGGCTATTATTGATTTCTTTTTCGTAGGTAAATTTAATGTTCGGGTCTATGGCATTAAGTTGATTGATCAAATTATTTTCTTCATTATTGTGGGTGGTAAGGATAGCGAAGATATCGTTGACATAGCGAAGCCAAAGTTTGATGGTACTATTGTGTGTCTGTTTAATTTGTTCCTCAAGGATTAAAATATTAAAAAAATAGCCAACTTTAAAAATAGTATATATGCCTACATTCGTGAGAGCTTAGAAATAGTGACGACAGATGGCAGCATCAACAATGCGCTTCATACAATCGACCAATCATGGGATGACGTCATACATCGAAATTTCCGGAAGAAGAACGAAGAGATAAAAAAAGGAAGCCGCCATTAGTGTGAGATCCAGAAACGACTGATGATGGTTATGTGTGTAACCGAAATATGTATCGTGTACGGGGGAATAAGGTATTCCCCCAAAAAAAAAAAAAAAAAAATTTAACTAATTAATCTGCCGTATTAAATAATGTTTTATATGTTTTTATTATGTCTAGCCGATACCGGGCTTTTTAAGTATTTTATGTCTTGTGTTTCGACAAGCTTATACTCTACACTTTTGGTCTTCATCTACGTGCTTTCAAGTTTTTGTGCCACCATTCAAATTTTTATTCATCTCATGACGCCTGTTACGGTTGAGCCTCCGAATGTGGAGCATATATACAGTAAGTTAAGATGTTTTTCCAAGAAAAAAGTTAGAGAATTTCAGCATATCAATTTTTTAAAAGACTGTGTACATTTTAAAATTACCCCTAAATTCATGAAAATTAAAAATAGTTTCCTTCTTAATGAATTCTTTTATGATATAAAAAATTTTGAGCTATTCTTACTTAAAAAATATATTAGGAACAAATTTAAATATATAGCTAAATTAACGAAAGAAGAAAAATTTTACAACCACAAACTTCAAACCATGTGCTCTCCGGATGATTACCGTTTAAAATTCAATAAAATAAACAATTTTTGCAAGAAAGAAAAAGAGATTTACCACAATAACCACTATAAAAAACTTAACTTTTGGATGAGAAATAATAAATGCTATAAACAAGCTCAAACTAACAAAGAAGATCAATTCATTAATCTATCCTCCATAACTCTTACTCAACAGCAAAAAGCCACTCTAAACCTCGGTCCCAAATTCATTCTTGATGACAAAATAGATATCAATGATACCGTTGCGAGCATTGAGGCTGCCATTATCTCATTACCCCCTCAGATAAACAAGCTATCCGTATGCATGACCAACAAGAAATGAATAAAAAACTTAAAACTACTGTTAAAGATCATGAAGACCGTAAATGCCTCAGCAACCTAAAGAAAAATAACAAGATCGTTTGCTTAAGCTCTGACAAGACAGGAAAGATTGTTATTCTAGATAAAAAAGATTACCAAGAAAAAATGGAACAAACCATCAATAGCCTAAACGTTTTACATCTTCCCAAAGACCCCACCATGAAAATCAATAATAAACTAAAAACTTTAATAAAAAATGGTACCTGGCCAGATCAGAAAGGTCCTAACTATAACAATACCGCTAATTTCGCCCCACGGATTTTCGCTAAATTTAAAGATCATAAAAATCCCCCTCCCTTCGCCCAATCGTGAGCAAATGTGAAGGCACCACCTACACTCTTGAAAAATATATGAAGGATATATTGCAAGAAATTATACCCCCCTCTAACAGCACTCTAACTTCCACCGACGATTTCATTAAAAACATCCGCGATTATAAACTTAATGAAGACGATATTATGGTAAGTTTCGATGTTGTAAATCTATACCCGTCAATAGATATTAAGGAAATGAACCAAATTATTAACAAACAAATTCAAAGTAGTTTTAAAGATATAGACATAATTAACACCCTAACTAGTGCAATAAATCTAATTTTAAATAATTCATATTTTCAATATAATAATCACTTCTACCAACAAATAAAAGGAGTCCCCATGGGCTCCCCCATATCCGGAATAATTGCCGACTGGAAAATGAGAATCCTTGAGGAACAGATTAAACAGACACACAATAGTACCATCAAACTTTGGCTTCGCTATGTCAACGATATCTTCGCTATCCTTACCACCCACAATAATGAAGAAAATAATTTGATCAATCAACTTAATGCCATAGACCCGAACATTAAATTTACCTACGAAAAAGAAATCAATAATAGCCTCAATTACTTAGATGTGAACATAACCAGAAACAATAATCTCATTGAGACCACCATTTTTCGAAAACCTACTTGTAATACTAATATAGTAAATTTTAAATCTAAAACCCCTTTCAACTATAAAATTGCTGCTATTCGTTCCTATATCGACCGCGCTTTCAAAGTTTGTTCTAACAACGACCTCCTTCAAAAAGAAATTGCTTTCATAAGGAAACAATGTCAAGACGCCCACTACCCTCGAGAAATTTTCGATAAAGTTTTCAAAGCTAGGCAACGTAAATTAAATATTATAGACAACCGTCAAAAAGATAAACCACGTTTTACTACCGCTATCCCCTTTAGCCGGGGGATAGCCAATAAACTTTCTAATATCGCCAGTAAAAAGAACTTCCGTATTCCAATTAAACCTAATAAAACAATTTTTCAGCGCATTAGATAGGAAAAAGACCCAATCAACCCCATCGAAACCGCAGGGATCTATAAAATTAATTTTATGTCATTAGCAATTTTAAGTATTTCATGCATTTTAAATGACTGCCCAGTTTCAAATTAAAACTAACCTCCTAATAACACTGTTACCACAGCAACTACACTACAAGTACAAAGGCACAATACCTCACAGAAAATACATTTACATAAGGGGTGTTGTAGGATTAAAATAAGTTAAATTGCTCATTTAAGAGCGTGTGGTAAACAGCAACAGATGCAGCCGTTTGCACAACAAAAAACACATTTAAACACTTTGCTGCAATACAGAAACATTTAAAAATATGAACACAAAATAACACTCTTCATGAAAATGATATCCAAAACTTGCACAATAATCTTAAACTTACACAACATTAAAAGGATTATCGAATATTAAATCTTTGAAAACACTCAGCCAACAGCCCAATCACAAAAACACTGATCTGGGTAATGATAGGCAGATTTCATGCCTAATAAATAGAAGTCCATTCCACTACACCGTAGAGAGTCGCACTCTCTACATTGTGCAGTGAGCTAATATCTTGGGATTAATGACTAGGTCCATTTCTTCTATATGAATTACTTTATAGAATAAAAACATAATTTAATCCATATTAGCAAAATAACCTAACAGGAATAGATTAAAATCAAAATCAGAATTTTGAGCATATCGCAAAGATAGATTGAAAATAATCAGCTGCAGTAAAAAAAAAAAAAAAAAAAATTATCTAAATTTATTAATCATTTCATAATTGTTTTCTTTTCATAAAAATACACAAAACTCATAAAGGTCCCTACGGATCAAAAAACATGAGTTACTGCTCATCATCGATATATATATATATATATATATATATATATTGATTAATAATTATGATTTGCTGATTTTAAATTTAAAAAATCCAGTTATTGTACTAGTTTTTGTTGAACTGGGCTTGGATTGATGAAGGTCAAAACCATTTTTGACCGAAATGTGCGTATCTTCTTACCTATAACTTCTTATGTGTATTTTTTACAAAGTTTTTTATTTACTTTATTAACAGTGTCGTTCGAAAAAATCATGTGATTTTGGTACATAAATATGAATAAACTAATTATGTCATGCACTTCAAAATTTTGAAACTGTCTCTTTACACGCTGTAGTACATACTGAAATAAACGCTAAACCTCTATCAGTTTCAAAACTTTTAGGAAAAATTCTTAAAAATCGGAAATTTTTGCAAAACGTGTCACTGTTCAAAAAATCTTGCTGCTCAGATCCATATTTAAGATTTTTTTCTGAAAATTTCATTAAAGGCACAGCTTTTTAGCTTATTACAGTGTTTAAAGCAGCTTATGAAGAACCATCTAGAATTTTTTTGAGACCATGGTGCTATTAGTTTATTTCAGTTTTGTGTACCAAGATTAAAAACAAAGTTTTTTTTCTTCAAACTAAGCCTTAATGTACATAAATGTATAATCAGTTAATATTTGTGCGTAAACTGCAATTTAAATATATATTTGAAAATTTAGCATAATTGTTCATTGTTTAAATTACTCCTTTGGAAAAGATAATACTCCTTCTAAAAAGGCTAAAGAGTAGTTTTACTCTTCAGAAAAAAATCCTAGATTGATCACTGTTCTTTGTACATAACATTTTAATAATAGAAACAGTATTTTCATTGTAAATGATATTTATTTCTTTTAACTATTGTGTGCAACATTAATGAACAATGAAAAGTTCGGAACCAATCTATGTATAATGGTTTTCAATTTGTAGGATGCCCCTAAAAATTACGCAAAAAAGAATCTATGGAAATTATTGTAGAAAATTGGTGAAAATTTATACAGGGTAATTTGACAGTTATCTTTCAATCAATAAAATCAAAATAGTATGTTGCCATTGAGAAAATGAAGTTGATGCAGAATGGAATATGAAGATGGCCGCTTATGCCAATTAAATGACTAGAAAAAAAGTATATGTTATTTGCACACGAATGGTATATATAACTTATAGGCACATGAATGGTATATATAATTACCATTATATATACCAATGGTACATATAATAATGGTATATTTGACGAACAACGGCTGGATAAAGAGCAAGTGGACTGTTTTTGTTCTTTTTTCACCGCAGCTGTGCATGACAAAAAAAAAAAAAAAATTTGTTTTTTTTAACGGTTTTCAGTATAAACTACTCTCTTCTTCTCTTTGTCATGTTTTAATATCTAGCATTGTTTTCCAACATACACATTTTTCTTATAATTTTTTTTTCAACTACTACATTTTATTTTATTAACAGTAATATTAATTTAATAATTTAATTATCAGTAACACTAAGCTGTCATCTGTTCTGCATTTCATGAAGTTACTTAAGTGAAGGTACTTCCTAAAAAAGTTGTGCTTTGCATTTCTTACCCCGGTTCCCTGAGTACTTTTTATGTTTTAATATATGCAACAAACATTGGTCTAGGGTCAGGTGTAAAATCAGTCACTCCAGTGACTTTCAAATCTAGGGATTTTTGTAGTCTAGAGGAAGATTTAATCCGTTATAATTAATATAAAGTGTTTTAATTTTATTAATGTTTAATTATTTGCAAAATATAGACCTGTGTTTAGGTTAAATCATAACTATTAACACTTGTTTTATGTGAGTAGTTGCAGCTTTATAGTGATATTTGCTTGCAATATTAAAATGCTTTGCAAAATGATGCTCAAAATTGCTTTGGATACTCCTAAAATTGTTCCTGTGAGGTTGCGAGCCCTATTAATATCCTATGTTTGTTCAGGAAAAGCAGTTGAGTTGTAATTTCTGAGTCCAAATGCATTTGAATCCCAATAAATCAAATTGCTGGGTCATTCCAGTTTTATCAGGTATTTTACAAAAATGATTGGCAGGGGATTTAATATCAGATATTTCACAAAAATGAGTGGTAATTGTGTGGATTCTAATCTAGAGAGACAGGAAATGTCAGGTAAGTATATGGGAATTTGAAAATGATAGTTTGGTGGCCAAACTGTGATGTGAGTGTATCACAAAGAAGCTGTGTAGGCAACCCAATGGAACAAATGTCGTTGGCCAATAATGGCCTGCCGACAATACCTTGTGTTTCTCTATTGTATAGTTAAATCATTTTGCTTATCTCAGTTTCAAAAATTCAACTCAAACAATAACTTAAAAGTTAGTCCTCCCAAGTAAATGTTTTTTTTTTTTTTTTTTTTTTTTTTTTTTGTACTAGATATTACATCAGTCCAGAATCTTAATTTAAAGGCAATAACTACCAAGTGTTCATGGCAAAAAGTATCAGCATCCTCTCAACTCTCACTCAGAATTGTGACCTTGGAACTGTTATTGTTCCTATTCACAGTGATGATTAATCGACCAAAAATATACTGTTTGCAGCAACTGCAGAAGCATTGAAAATTTTTTTAATTGGTAAAGGATTAGCTTAGATATTTTTGAAATTTAATCTGCAAGAGTTATAATAAATTTTTTGCTATTTCTAAGTTGTTCAAAAATGAATGTTCAAGTGGAAGAAGAATCCACTTGGTGCGGACTGAGCACCAGGGTTAAGATTTTGCCCAACCTGAAAAAGCCCACTTGAAAAAACCCGGGTTTTTTCAAGTTGGCTGGGTTTTTTCAAAATTTCAACTTTAATTACTTAGATAATGCATCGCTTAATATCAGTACATCACTTGTAAAGTTTATAAACAGCTCCCTACCTACCCCCACACCACCACTACCTAAGGGGAAAAAAAAAATCAGACTTCACATAGACATAAAAACTTCTAGGGTAAATTTTTATGCCTATCTGTATTAAAATGAATAAAGATTTTTTAACCATAAAAAATTAATAGTTTAAAAAGTTCTAATTAAGCAGTAGTACATCACTGTTAAAATTATTACTAATAGTCAATTTATTTAAGAGCAAACCAGGAGTTGCTATTGCTACTGATTTATACATTTTTTCATGTATGATTAATAATTGTAATTAGTTATTACTATTAATTTAACCATTTTTTATTTATTATTGATTTTCATAATCAATTAGTTGCTTTAAGTTGTATTTAGTAATAAGCAGATTTTTTTCAAATATTCTGAAACCCCATCCATTCTTCTGAAAAAACCCAGTGGGTTGGTTTTTTTCTGAAATCATCTCTGGATTCATCTCTCTCAAAATGGTTGAGCGAAAAACACTCAGACTGACAGAATTTTTCTTCTTTTTTCGTAACTACAGTCAACTCCCGCTAATCCGCGAACGCCTGTAATCCGCGATATATTTCAAATGTAAACAAACTTGTTTGTTTACATTTTGAGCGGCATTTGACTGGTAGTATTACTGTTATAGAAGTTATTTGATTGGCTGAATGTTATAAAGACATTTATTAATGATTTTCCACAGGTATTTGAAGTAAATAATTCCGTGTATTTGAGCATATTATCATGCAATTAAACATACAGAAACTTATATCCTAAGTTGCATGTGTTCAGTGAATGGATGTAAATAACGAACTCCGAAGCAATGCACCGTCCAATTACATCGCTTTACTCTTTTCCTGAATGAAACAAAAAAAAAATAAAAATAAAAAATCCACGAAAATGTTTGCTCTATCAGAGAGAGAAAAACTCGCGAGACGATCGTAAAGATTGACCATTGCAATTAAAATTGGGTGAAAATATGTAACATGTTTAACTTTAAACGCAAAACCCGATTTGGCAGACGACACAACAGCTGCGCAATTTTCCGATTCTCCCCCTACCTCACCCTTTTGCTCTTCTGTCTAGCGACTTATTATGCAACAAAAACTTTCTCCACATAACTGTAGTTCTGTAGGAAGAAAGAAAGAAAAGCATAAACAGACCACATGGCCTTTCTCTTTGTTTACATTTAACTGCCAGAGGAGCACATGCAGAAATAATGAATCATCAGCACTTGAAATGTAATGCACGTGTGTGTGTGTGTGTGTGTGTGTGTGTGAGAAGAGGATAACATTCTTTTCCTCTTTAGAGCTTATATAATACCATAGATTATTTTTACATAACGAGAAACCGAAAATTACCTCGCAAGATCTGAAATTAATGTAATACTGAGATATCAAATATACAAATGATGCACCGCATGCCACCCCCCCCCCTTCGTGAGCGACCAGTGAAATTCCTCCCTTTCTGATTGAGCTTGTTTATTTTATAATTGATATATATTTAGTTAAAAACGGTCTTTTAAAGAAATTAAAAACAACAACTGACCTTAAAAAAAAAAAAAAAAAAAAAAAGAATGATTGTTGAAAAACTTCCGGATTTGAGGTCTCTCTAAACATTTTGCAAAAGCAATCATTTGTCAGTGACCAAAAGTTACTGACAATTAGAAGGCTTCAGGACAAAATTTCTGAAGAAAAATTAAAATCTCTTAAACAAATTACAATCACTGCAATGTTTGAAAAAATGAAAAATAAATAAAAATTTAGAGAGAATTTATTCTTTTAATTTTGTATTAGTAATTGTATTTAATATTAAAAATAGTGTTTTAGTTCAGCAGTATAAATACTTTCTTTCATCTGTCCTTTAGTAAATTCTCTAAATTTAAT
This sequence comes from Cheiracanthium punctorium, assembly GCA_038373885.1. Lineage (NCBI taxonomy): Eukaryota > Metazoa > Arthropoda > Arachnida > Araneae > Cheiracanthiidae > Cheiracanthium > Cheiracanthium punctorium. Next base: position 2,545 of record JAWZYV010020220.1, on the reverse strand, counting down.
TGTATTATTTATTGTATTTATATCGACATTTAATTGTGTTTTTATTCAATAGCATATGCATTTTCTTTCATCATTTCCTATTTGTTTAAAGTAAATTGACTATAATTTAAAGGGAAATTCTAAATGTAAAAATGTAAACAAAAAAAAAAATGACCTATAATCCGCACAACCCTTGGTCCCATTGAGTGCGGATTAGAGGGAGTTGACTGTACGTTGTTCTTCTCAGTCTGAGCAGAATGCGTTCTTTCAGCGGAGTGAATATTGCTCCTTTTAAAGAAATGCCTTCATTCAAATTTGACTGCCATTCATCATTAAACGGAGCGATTTCTCTCTGAAATGCTCCTTTATAGATGTAATGACTTTTCCTTCCCTTATAGATGTGGATTCCTTTTTTGGCAGCTATATTTGCTATTTTAGTGGTTATTTCTCTGAAGTGTGGGATTGCTTTAGTGAAAGTTTATTTCGTTTTTTGTGCTCTGGTTATTATATTCAATTCTTTATTTTAAGATTTTCTTTACGATGCTTTTAGGATAATTTGCTATTTCAGATTGATGTTTAATAAAGTTAATTTCTTATTTTAAGAGGGTTTCGTTGGAACAGATTTTGATAGTATGAGCGAATAGCTGCTGTTTTATATCTAAAGGGTATTGGATGCTATTGTCGATTTCATTTATCTCTTTAAGTAGGTTTTGGAAATTTGTATTTTCAACAAAAACAAAAAGTCATAATTTTATTCTCAAGTGTTAATTTTACTTTATTAACAGTAGTGTTAGTTTAATTATCAATAACACTGGTCTGCTAACTGTTCTGAATTTCACGAAGTTACTTCCTAAACAAAGTTTTTTGCTTTGCATTTCTTACCTCTGTTCTCTAAATGAGTACTTAAGAGTTTTAATATATGCAGCAAACATTGGTCTAGGGCAGGGGTGGTGAACCTTTATGGATCAACGTGCCATTTTTTCTAAAGAAATGTTGAATGAAGCCATAGATGTGCCATCAAATAATTTTGACTTAGTGACCGTCTGATTGTGATATTTCATAGTGAACTTTGTTATTTTTAATTAAAATGCTAACCATTTTGATCGGAGGCGTGCCTAAAATATTGTGTCGCGTGCCATTGGTTCGCCACCCTTGGTCTAGGGTCAGTAACATCAATCACTCCAGTGACTTTAAAATTTAAGGATTTTTGTAGTCTAAAAAGAAGGACTATTCCGTATACGGTGCCTTGTTTACATGTCAATGGTTTGTTTACAAATCATTGGCGAACAATCTGACGCGAGAGTGAGCGATGCACCGCCAACTGCCGGTGGTAGTTGTGACTGGCAACCATAAAGAATACGTGTTTCGTCAGGTTTGGGAATTTGAAATTGTTTGCGTTATTGATGGAAGGGAATGAAATGTGTTATGTTAATATAAGAAAAGAATTTGTGGGTGTTTGTTAGAAATATAGTACGTTATAAGCCGGTGGGTGTTGGGGACATTTCTGAGCGGTTATTTACCAAAAAAATAGAGGTAAGTGTTCTTTTTTAACGAATCTTTCGATGTTTAAGGTTTTTAATGTGAATTTTAAATTGATATTTGAAGTGTTTATGTTTTCGTAAGTGCTATTTACGTGCTATTCTAATCATACTGACTTTATAAGAGGTGTACAACTAGGTTGTTTAATCCACCGATGTTTTTTTGAGTTGAAAACGGGCCAGTGTTTGCCCAGTTTACATTAGCTGTACAACTAGGTTGCTTAGTTCACTGTTGTTTTTTTTTTTTAGTTAAAAACGGTCCACTGGTTGCGTAGTTTACATAGCTGTACAACTAGGTTGCTGAATCCACTGAGGTTTTTTTAGTTAAAAACGGGCCACTGGTTGCCTAGTTTAGATAGCTGTACAGCTAGGTTGCTGAATCCACTGAGGTTTTTTTAGTTAAAAACGGGCCACTGGTTGCCTAGTTTAGATAGCTGTACAGCTAGGTTGCTGAATCCACTGAGGTTTTTTTAGTTAAAAACGGGCCACTGGTTGCCTAGTTTAGATAGCTGTACAGCTAGGTTGCTGAATCCACTGAGGTTTTTTTAGTTAAAAACGGACCACTGGTTGCCTAGTTTAGATAGCTGTACAACTAGGTTGCTGAATCCACTGAGGTTTTTTTAGTTAAAAACAGACCACTGGTTGCCTAGTTTAGATAGCTGTACAACTAGGTTGCTGAATCCACTGGGGTTTTTTTAGTTAAAAACGGACCACTGGTTGCCTAGAATGACTAGTAAACATGGCGACAGTCGCTGGAGCTTGGCGGTCGCCAAGCTCCAGCGACTGTCGCCATGTTTACATGGGGTGGGCACCGGCTTGTATGATTTTACCAAAAAGAACACTAGATCTGTTAATAAATTGAAGGTTGAGACTATATCCGAAGAATTTAACAATCCGGGAGCGAGAACTATCTGTCATGATACTCTCTGATAATGTTGTAATAGGGCCCCTCGAGTGACAAGAAATATCAGTCAGTATCAGGGAACTATAAAATGATAGTTTGGTGAGCACCCTGTTGTCTGTGTGTA
>JAWZYV010020219.1:0-29082 GCA_038373885.1 Cheiracanthium punctorium | reverse complement strand
ATTTCATTTTTATTTATAAGGATTATTCGTTTTCTTCATTTTTTATTATCAGAGCTATTATCTATGATTATAAGCCCGCGAAAATAAATTTTAAATCAAGGCAAATACATTACATATATCTTAATACACTATAAAAAAGGATTTTTTTTATAAATAGAATATAATTTCAATATAGTCTCTAGTTATAAAACGAATTCACAGTACAGTCAGAATACGGAAATGCATGGTTAAACTAGCTGTGAGATTTAATTCAAGCAACAACCAAATTTATTTACATGAAAAAGGTAAAATAGTACTTACTCACTTTGAGTGGAGATATCATAACTTCATTTGTTTTACAACAGCTTTTTATAATTAAATCGTAAGAAAGTATGTCATAAAGCGAAATCTTTACGAAAAGCATCTCCTCCATATCTAGGCTGAATTTATTTCACAACTCTGAATATGAAAACGATGCATTTGGTATTCGATATAAAAACAAATTATCACAAGCGAATACACACACAACTATGCCTGCGTTTGTGACTATGAACCGTTGTTCGTTGAAGAGTGTTGGTCACGTGATAGTAATAGGATATGGGTCGTGCGGGAGAGGAGAGAGAATACTCAAATAGAGACAAATTATTGTCTTTAATGAGTATTTTTTAGCGTATAAGGATTTAAATCAGCCGATAAGAAATTTAATCAATAAAGGAGTGTTAGTTTTAATAAATAGATTTAAGCGTGTATAGTCGCTAATTATAAAACGAATTCACAGTACAGTCAGAATACAGAAATGAAATCATTGTTGAACCAGCTGTGAGATTTAATTAAAGCAGCAAACAAATTTATTTATATGAAAAAGGTGAAATAGTACTTACTCACTTCACTGAAGATATCATAACTTCATTTGTACAACAGCGATGAGATTTTATTATCCGATCGTAAGAAACTATGTCCATTAAAACAAAATTTTTACCGAAAGCATCCTCTCCACATTTACGTTGAATTTATTTCACAACTCTGAATATGAAAAAGATGCATTTGGTATTCGGATATAACATAAAATTATCATCAGCGAATACATCGAGAAGTAATCACCCACAGGAAAAGCAAAGTACAGCACAGCAAAGTACATCCGGTATCCTCTTTAGAAACTCTTTTAATTCATATTTTTAATAACGACATGTTTGTTCTTCGAAGCCCACCGCAAGCCACGATTCCCGCTTTGTGGCTATGTACCGTTTTCCGTTGAAGAGCGTTGGTCACGTGATAGTAATAGGATATCTTACAGGCATCTTTTCGTGGGAGGAGAGACATAATTCTCAAATAGACAAGATTTTACTGAAAATGGAGTATAATAGAATGTAGCGAATTGGGAGCATTGAGGCGAATGGAGGAGATTACAAATTATTGTCTTTAAGGATTATCTTTTGGAAATTTTTAGCTTAAAAGTTTTTAAATCAGCCGATATGAAATTTAATCAATAAAGGAGTGTTAGTATTAATCAATAGATTTAAGCGTGCGACGTATTTTAATGCTGCAAAACTTCTTAGTACAAAATGCTATAAAAATTATGCTAGATATTTCCTCATATTTTCGATGCACATAAAATAAACGTAGTGTTATTAATATGTTTTTTTCGGTTAACTGGAACAATTTACCTAAAAGCATCCTGTGGTGATAATCATGGGATTATTGGTGTAAGTGAAGAAGCATTACAAACTGCACAACCTTGCTTTTTAACCATGTATAATTGCCTTATTTTGTAAAATTCAACTGAAAACATGTACTGCAGACTATTTCTTTTTCTGTCGAAGATTTACAAAAAATAATGCTGCGTGCTTGTTGGTTATGTTGTAGTAAAACGTCGTAAATCTTCCAAAATACCACAAAGAGTGGAATGCTTAAAAAATGCATATCAAATGCTTTGCCGTGTGAACACAGAAATATATTTTCTTTAAAATTAATGTTCGTCTTTTCATACATTATTACAGTCAAAATCTCAAAGAATTTCTAAATAAAAAATGATTTATTGTATATGCAACAATTTCATATGCATGCCCTTCAATATAGTTTCCTTTTGAATTCCGATACGTTTTCTAAACGGTCATATAGTTGTTCCAAACACTCCAAAGCCCTTTTATAAAATGCTTTTCTCTTCGCATCCCGCATAATTTGCTCTGAATTTTTGAAATGATGCACCTGAATTTTCTCGTTCAGCTGTGTAAACTAGTAAAAGAGATATATCAGAGATATATCAGACAAGTACGTTGCATTGTAAATTTGTGTCCTGAAATTTACTGGTGAAATGTACTGTTTTTTTCTGAATTTTTTCACTCATTTAACTGAAAAGTTACGTTCCGGATTGGACACAGAACTTTACCTTGAATTTCTGGAAATTTTCAGTTACTCTCAGTGAAATATCAAAAAGTTTCCTTAGATCAACAAGTAACGGAAAATCTCCGGTTTTTAAAACAACAGATTAGCAGATCCAGAATGGCAACAACTACAACAGCCATTATTCCAATCCAAGTCACTTCACGATTATTAAGATCCGTGAAGCCATAAGTGTGCTGTTCAACGAAACGGAAACGTGAGTTATCCAGTTTTTTTTAATTGTATGTATCAATTTAATATCTTGTTTGACTGTTATCATTCTATTTGACTATTAATTTAATTAAAATCTTTTAAACAAGAATTCCCGAACTGTAGTTATGCGTTAAGCCTAGCTATTGGCTGTTCTTTTCCATTATGTTTTCATTTCAGCATAACAGTGGTTTTCAGAAACATACCAATAGAATTCCCAAATTTTTGTGATAGAACATCAGTGTTCAAAACGGAAGAATTCCGCCCTCATAACGGAAAACATCGGTGCTCAAAATGGAAAAATCATTTCTGTGAAAAAACGGAGAAATGCAGGCAACTCTTCTGCTAGTACATTCCCCGTTTTTTAAGGGAATTTCAGAATACAGTGTGGATGATAATTTTACTTCTTAAGCGACTCCACAAATCATTTGCTGCCTGTCCTCAAAAATGATTTGACATGAGTGTTCATCAACGCTTCCGTCTCTGGTCGATATTAGCGTGCAGTTTTTGTGAGGATTGTTTTCAAAACTTGTGAGACCCTCTTGAAAAAAATTATGTCATTTGCCAAAGAAAGAACTTTCGTACTTCAAATATGTGTGATGTAATTGCTGCATCGTTTTATTTTCTTCATTTTACATCTGGAAAGTCTCAGAAAGTCATTTTCGTAACAAAAGTGCATGTTGTGTATGATACGTCATTTCAAAATCTGACAGTAAAAGTTTCATATTTAAAGGAAAACATCTTATGTATTAAGCGAGGACAAATGAATATTTAATTGATTGACCTTCCGTTTTCTCCACCGTAAGATCAAGATTTCAAAAAAGAAATTGCGGTGTGCAATCCCTGTGGCACCCTCTGCTAGACAATTCCGGAAATTTTTCACAGTGATACTAGATGACAACACATTATAATTGCTTCATTAATGCAAATTAAATCAGTTCAACCTCTTCCATATGATAAGCAAAAAAAAAAAAAAAAAAATGTTTTAGCAAAGAAATCTGTTTTTCCCTCTGATAAATCTAAATCTTTTACAGTAAAATTCGGAACTTTTTGCTAAGTTACTTACAGTGTTGCTCAAATTTCATTGCGATTACATGATAAATCGGAGTTAATTGCTAAAAAGTGATAAATTTCATTTTCCAGAAGTATCAGATAAAAGTTTTGTTGATTTCAGGGACATTGTGAAAAATATGCCGCAAATGCTAAAAATTATTACGTTATTGTTGTGAAATACGGCTTTATTGGAGATTGATATTTCTTTTAAACATTTCTATACTAACGTTTTAAACTTTATTTTGATTTATATCACTTTCAATCAAAATAATAATACAATTTCAGTTCTTTCGGTCATACGTGCAGCCTTCCAGCTTTAATTTCTTTGGCAAACTCATAATTTTTCTCTCTTATGATGAGGAAAGACAACCTTTTTCTCATATGACTCTTAAAATGCAAGAAAAATACGACATTTAAAAAAAATACTTTTGAAATGTGTCCCTTTCGTAGCTATTTGTAATTATCCAAAAGCTTTCTACGGTGAATAGAGTCAGAAGTAAATCTAATACTATATTATGATGCAATGTGCGAAAATCAGTGTGTCTTCTGATAACTTTGAGGTAAATATGTGCCTTTAAATGCTCAAAATTTGGCCCAGAAATGATTCTAAAATTTTAAGCTGCGATACATTCATTCAAAATCTTAATGAGTTTACTGAAGTAAAAAATGAAGGATGCTCATTTGAAGATTTTTGGAGAAATGCCTGAAGAAAAACTTTTAAAAGTGCACTGTTGCTAAAAGTTTGAATTCAGAGTGAAATGTTTCATCTTTGTTTCAAGGGGGCACCGAGAAAAAATGACTTCAGAGTACAGTAAGAAAATTTGAATCAAATGAACACTCTAAAAATTTTCTTGCAACATTGGACCATTTGACGGAGACATGAAACGAAGTGCACCAACAATAGGTTCATTTTTAAAAATTACTATAAATGGAGAATTTCATTAATAGTTGAACTTTTAACCACCCGATGGCAGTATTCCCTTGTTGTTACACACATATTTTACAGCTTGCTAATGTAATCAAGGCAATGTTTTACTATCGGAAATTTTAGGCGCTTGCATTTTAACATATTTGCATTAAAAAGATTCAATACATTGCCAATGTAACGTTCAATGTCTTCTATTTTATGGTTCAACATACATAAGTGTATGGTTCAACGTGAGCACCAAATATTGGAACTAGGTACCACCATGTTATGGAGCTATCTTTCCTAGTATTAAGTTTTAGTGAAATGTTACACTAAATTTTGTTACAACGGAATTTAATTTTCGTGCACGTTAATGTTTGGAAAGACAGTAAGTTCACATTTGATGCTTTTTAAATGAAATTTATTTCAGAAATTTCTCGACCAACATTTCTAAACAGTAATACAACCATGAATATAATTTTATTCCAATCTAATGCTTTCACAAATTTTTATTCCTAGCGTAGTCAAATAGCAGGTTCACACTTTGGTAGCTTCATTTACGCTAAACAAGTCTAACTTCCTCATATTTCAAGAATAATTTATTTATAATGTAATATTACACCTTCATTAATGATTAATAAACACAGTTTTAGTTCGCAGCATCGTTATTAGCACGGGAGTGGATTTAACCGGCCGCCGCCCCTTCATTATAACTGCATCATTAGGTTCCTGTTTCAGCAGCTTGCACATCATCATTTGGAACGTTGACCCTCTAAAACGTGATGTATAAACTGGTAGCGTTTTCTTATCAACTTCCTGCACCAATAACTCAGCGGCATGCACCGAATAAGCTGCATAGAAGACAATTAATGATGCTCCATTTTCTGATAGTACACTTGTTGTTGCTGTAGTATGTGATAAAACGGGGAATCGTTTGTTCCTAGAGGGCTGTGATATGTAAGTTTGTGAGAATCGCATTTCCGAATACATTTCATATAACGACATTTAACACTGATATGAAAATTCTGCAATTTCAGAATGTTGATACAGTCTCATGGATAGTTTCAATGTAAAGTGGTATTTCCTATCTTGATTTCACAAATGAGTAATTAATCTTTCCGACATCACTCTCCTTAAAAAGTGATATAAGAAGTTAATTTTCCGGAAATGGAGAAATGTATTTTTTAAGATAAACACACGAATTTTATTTCAGTAGACATGTTGTGATGCAGACTATATCTAACAGCGTATGTATAAGTGTTTTCATATAAATTTTATAACACAATTTTATATCTATCTTTGATTCCACTTTCTTTTTCATTTACACGTTTCTAGTAAACTTTATTTTAATCCGATATTTTAATCAACCCATTTACACAATCAGTTCTTGCCGAGAATTTTACTTCTAACTGTGCGTTGTTTTAAAACTCTGCGAAATTTTCTAGGTGCTTTCAGGTAGATCCAGGACAGAGGTGTCACGGTCTACTGTTTCCTGGCAATCTATTTAAAGTGCCAAAATTTTAATCTCTTTTCGGTCTTTTGTAGCGCTGTTTTTATTTCTGTTACAAAATGTTATGTTCCGTTCGGAACGCTTCCTCCAGAGGTATGCATATACCTGACAACTACTGTAATCTGGCGTATTTTTTGTGATTAACCCTTTGAAGACTGTTGGTAGATGATTTGAACCAAGTCACATAAAAGCTTAAAGGACGGGCATGGTTGATATTTCGACCAAGTAATGATTCCCCTTCTATTATTGTTCATCTGTACCAGGCGGTCTGAAAAAAGTGTCAGCATCGATTCATTTCTCCAGTTGCACCCCACTCTCAAAATGGGAAATATATTTTTAAACGGAATTTCCTAGTTCAAAAGGTTCGTTTTAGTTCGTGGGCGGAAAGCAGTAATCCGAAAAATATAGGACAATGAACAGTTTCATCTGGAGAATCACTGAAAGGGGGAAAGCATGCTCGAGATATCCCCGTCGTTTTAAAGGAACAAGACCAGAATCTTCCCGACGTCTAAAGGTTAATGTTTCGAATTTCTTTCAACTTCTCTTTCGCGATAAATTTATTCTGTTTCGGGATTCGTACACACGAATTATCCACGAATATTATCAAACTATAAGTACTGAGTATTAAGAGCTATGTAAGTCAATGGCTACCAGTGGGTAAATTTAACAAATCTATATAAATATACAAAAAAACGGGATAAATCTTACTTTCCTAGTTTCTTTCAATTGCAGAGTCCTGCTTTACTCTATGTGTATTTCTACTCGTGTATTTTTACAAAAACGTCAATGATCAAGAATCTAATTAAAAATCTTCATATTTTAGTTGGGGTTTACCTCATGGGTATCACTTTTATGATGTAAAAATGATTTTGAAAATTTTTAGTGGAATAGCAAGATCCTACAAGCATTATAACCTTGATGTAGTAAATTATTTAATGAAAGATTGTTTATATAATAGGGTATGTATCGGCAATTGGTGTGCTTCCAGTTGAAAACAGTGTAATTAGCTGACATTAGAGCCACCGAAATGTATCTTAAACTGAATTTATTTAATTTTACCCTTATTTGATGTTTTACTATATAAAAAATTGTAAATTTAATCTTCTTACAAAACCTTATAAAGCATATTTTAAAATATTTTTAACATTAATTACGTCATCTCATTTTGTTATAATATTTTCGTAAAATATTGTTTTTAATTATTTGTATAAAATCAATGAAACATATTCCATTCTAAGTACATCTTGCATAAAATTCAAAACTTCGTAGATATAAAATATAGGGTCTATTACTAAGCGTGATACTTTCCGAAATTTGATTTAAAAAATAACGTATCAAAGCCAACTGAGCTTTGTTTTGAAACTTAAACAATGTACTTTTGTTCTGAAAAGATTTATGTTCCGTTGTATCACATAACTGGTGCTACGCTCTATTTGCTGAAGGAGAAGTTTGGAGACTTGGCCATCTCAAGACGTGAATGTGCGTATTGGCCACTGCGGTAGTCTAATTTAATACCCACGGAGACATCAAAGCCCATGTCTATGCTTACAAGCCACAAACTTTGGAGCATATGCAAGCGAAATAATGTTGGACAGAGTGATTAACAATTGGAATCAGTTTTTCGGTCAGTATTTTCAAAACCGTGGGTTGGCATTTGAACGATAATTTCTTCAGTACTAAACTACAATGTCTAAGCTCCAAAATAAGGCACAATTTACTTTCATACGTTTATTTTATTTTATTGAAATTAAAAAAATAATATCACTCTTTGTGAAAGACTCTATATTTATTATTTAGGTTTAAAATGATTTAATGTGTGAGATAAGAAATCGAAATATATTTGTTGCAATTTTTTATTGGTTGCTCCAACATGCAGAATTTATCCAATAAAAGAAAAGCGTTACATTGATGTTAATCATATCTTATAATGAAAATATTTTCGTTTTTGCTCTGTAAGGTTTGTTGCAGTCATAGGACAACGTACAACTGAGCCAGCTATTGTGGATGAAGTTCCAATTGCAACAGTTGAAGCGACTGCAAGTTCTTTAAATGCTACTCTAACTGGCAGTTCAATAGCACTGGACAGTCGGTGGACAACTTTAGACGTAATCTACGCAAAAGTATGAAGTTGTACCTGTACAAGATTCATTTTGTGAAGCAACTGAAACCGCAAGACAGATCTTCAAGTTTAGATTTCGCCCTGCGTTGTGTAGCAAGGATGCAATTCAGTGAGTTCAGACCATAACGTATCCTATGGGCAGATTAGATTCAGTTTAGGACAGGCTAAATTCATTCATGGTGAAGGAAATACACAGAACATATGCATATGGAGTTCCACCAAAATTCATGCAGAAGAACAAAAGCCGTGGTACATTCCCCTAACGTCACGACGTTTCTACTCACAATGAATTCCAGTTTGGCCCCGCACTTTTTCGTAAAAGTTACAGTAAACCGGTTTCTTAGGTATACACGTGCAGTCGTATGTGACCCCTACAGCGGACTACTGGGGGATCATGTTGCCCAGGAGTTATGGCAAAATGGCTGCTTGGCGATCAAAGTATTAACGGAAGATAGAGGAGCTAATCATGCTGCAAGACATGTGAAAGTATTATTCTAGTTAACTTTCCAGATGATCATTTCATCTAGCTTGACCAATTGACTGGCCATTAAGGTCACCACATCAGATACCTTGTTACTTCTGCCTCTAGGAGTTTCTTCAAGGAAATATCATTTAATAAGTACGTGTTACAATTAAAGCTGATTTACAGCCCAGAATTCTCTAACATATCTCCCTCATTCCTAGTGATATGTTATGTGTGGACTTGATAACGCAATGATACAATTTTAGTAAATTGTTGAGTGACTAGATATGCATATAGATCAAAAAGTGTTGTAAATAAATAGAATATTCTGTTATTTTTGGTTTTTCTAAGAGATTTTTTTTATTATCACAGTTTTTGACCTTTCCTTTAATTAAAAAACCTCGGCTGCATGAATTACAAAACATGGATTTAGAATTTCATAAAAACTGGAGTTACGAGACTCTTAGTACTTAAGTTTAATTTTAAACTGTACTGTACTATAATGATTGTCTAAAAAGTTTTAAATTAGAATTTAATACACTAAATTAAAGCTTTGGTATGCTACAAATATATTTTCAAGTGATATAAAAATGAAAAAGTAAACATTTTATTATCTGCTACAACAAACACATTTTCGTAAATAAATTTAGGCATAAATTTACAGAACTAAAAAAGAAGCCGAAGAGTTACACTTTAAGAGGCTTATAAAAAATAATTACCATATTACAGGACACGATGTTTAAAAATTATTGAGATATAACTATTTAATAAATTAACCTGGAAGATGTAAGTAAATTTTGAAACTTCTTAATTCACATTTGTCAGACATTTCAGCGGCACTTATAAGAAGAACAATCGAAATCAGAGATCAAAAAGCCTTACAAATAATTGTAACCTTAACAAGACCCTTTCAAAGGGCTTAGACCCTTTTTTAGGGGCTTTCAAAGCCCCTAAGAATTAGATGAAAACTAAAGTAAGAAAATTAGCGATACATGCAATAGTTAACATATTTAAACACACCTAATTATTAAAACAACATTTATTTTCAACCCTAAGTTAATAGATAAATAACGGAATGCCGTACTTACATAATGTTCCAAATCGCCATTTTATTTCTAAATTAAGGGTGCCACATACATACAGAAAGTCTTCGTGGTAACTGCATATGTTTCACTATCGCCACACTGTCGACACTCGGGACGTTAAAGTAGAAATCAACCCAAGAAGGCTAACACGGCACACTCATGGATTATGAAACATATTCCATATAGTATTTAAAACGGTCTAGTTCAAATGGAATATGCTTCGTAGATCCGCAAAGTTATTTAATCCTCGTGAAGATATTTTGTAGATTGAAAAGTTCGTAAAACAGTTTTCGTAGCCGATTTCAAGATAGATTTCGACTCCTGACTTGAGCTTGGATGTTCACTTGTGCGTCACTTCACCGGGAGATTTCTCTTTCCTTACCGAATACCCTACTCCACCATAAATATGCTAATCCTCCTTTCTTTAGTACAGTGGAGCCTTGACTTACGCTGGTAATGCGTTCCAAGATACCTCACGAATGTGAAAATTTCACGTTGTGAGAAAGGCATGTATATATGACTTTTTTGAAATACATTTGCAAACATTTTAGGTGCTTATAAACACTGCTCAAATTGATTTAAAATGTTCCCAAACTATATATCGCCATCTCCTGGATAAGGTAATGAATAAATAATTGTTATCCCTCCCGACGGTTTACGAAAATACAGGTATGGCGGGGAGGAGCCCTTGTAAGCTCCTCCTCCCCATTAATAGATAGTACTCGTGAAAAACGCGGGTAAAATCTTATTTGAGTAAGTTAGATTGCGTTGTAGCCGGAGTCCACTGCAGTTCCGAATGCATGATAGGCATCTGCCTACTCTAGAAAAGAGAAAGCAAATAAATGAATAAAAAACTAATTAAAGACTATCTTTCTTCGAAAAAATGCTTTTTGAACCTGTTTCGCTCCAAGAAAAATGTCCAAATTATGATGATGTTAAAGTTGGGAGGTTTCACGGTATTACATGTATATTGTTGTGTGTGTATGTGGTAGGAGAGAAATCTTCTCTGGCTTTGAAACATTTCAGAACTAAATTAAGAAACACACGCAGAGGAAGGGACTCGAGCACCTCCTTTAATGGTGTCTTTTCCTGCGCCCTTTCATATCTTCTTCAGGATACTATACATGGTTTGAGAACTAGAGTTAATCATCACTATTGAAATATTACTTAAATATTACTCAAGTAAGAAAAAGGTTCTCAACAAGCTCTTTGAAGTGCCCAAATGTTAATTGCCGTTTTAATTGCTGTATATAGTGTTAATATGTCGGGGGTGTATCCCTTGCATTTAGGATCTCCTCCTTCCAGTAATCCGCCATTTCTCTAATAGGGTGCAAAAGTTATGCATGTTCGTTGAGGTATTACTTGAGTATTACTCAAGTCACCCAAACATTTTTAAGTATGTTGTTTGTACTGCCCAATGTTAATTGCCGTTTTTGTTCACAGAGCTCGGTGTTCTCACGTGTATCACACGAATGTGAAAATTTCACGTTGTGAGATAGGGCATATATATGACTTTTTTTAAACACATGGGCAATTAATTTACGTGGTTATAATCACTGCTCAAGTTGATATAAAACGTTCCGAAACTATATATTGCCATCTGTTCGATAAGGTAAAGAATGAACAAATGTTATACATTCTTACTGTTTAGGCAAAATCAGCTGTCGCGGGGAGGAGCTCGTTTTAGCTCTTGCAGTAGGAGAGTGTACTCGTGAAAAACGCGCGTAAAATCTTATTTTCTTAAAGTTAGATTGCTGTCTAGCGGGTGTCCACTGCAGTTGCGAATGCCTGATAGGCAAATGCCCAACCTAGAAGAGACATAGCAAATAAATAAATAAAAAAACTAGTTTTATGACAGTTTCTTTCTTTAAAAAAATGCTTTTAGAGCATGTTCCGTTCTCCGAAAAATGTCCAAATCATGAGGATGTGAAAGATGGAGGGTCCATTGTATTGCATGAGTACTGTTGTATGTGTATGGGGTGAGAGAGAAACCACCTCTGACTTTCTAACATTTTAGAACAAAACTAACTCCCCCCCCCCTACACACACACTAAGCATCAAACTAAGAAATGTTTACTATACTGATAGCGGAGGAGGGGACTCGAGCCCCTGTTTTAATGGAGTCCTTTTCTATGTCCCTTTAAAAGTTGTTCAGGATACCATACAAGGTTTGAGTAACTAGAGTTGCTCATGTCTATTGGAGTATTACTTGAATATTACTCTAGTCACAAAGAATTTCTAAACACGCTGTTTGTACTGCCGTAATGTTAACTGGCATTATTCTACACTGTATTTAGTGTTATTATCTCGGGGGCGTATCCCTGGCATTTAGGATCTCCTCCTTAATGTAATCCGCCATTTCTTTAATCGGGTACAAGAGTTATTTATGTTCGTTGAGATAATAATTGAGTATTACTCAAGTGACCCAAAGATTTTTAATTATATTGTTTGTATGAGCCAATGTTAATTACCGTTATTGTTCTATGAGTGCGGTGTTACCGTCTCCAGGGTGTATCCCGACGGTTCAGGCACTCCTCTTACCAGTTGTCCGCTATTTCTCTACTCGGATATTATTCAAATGCCGTTCCCTTTGTCAGCAACGGCTTTGTAACGTTATTTAAATTGAAAATTATTTGACCTTTGCTATTCATGGCAACATTATTCAAACAAAGAATTGGAAATTTATACTGTGCATAAATGATTTGTGAAATAATACTGTAATTGCTTGAAATTATGAAAAAAAAATGTAATCAACCCTAAGTAATAGAATGCTGTACTTACATTTTGTGCCAAGCATCCATTTAATTTCTAAATTAAGTGTGCCACATAAATACAAAAAGTTGTCCTGCTAACTGCATATGCTTAATTATCGCCGCCTTGACGAGAGTCGGGACGTTATAGAAGAAATCAACCCATGATAGCAACGCGGCACACTCATGGATTATATGCATATTCCAAATAGTATTTAAAATGGAGAAGTACAATTGGAATATGCTTCGGGAAGATTGTAAAACCGTTTTAGTAGCCGATTTTAAAATAGATTTTGATTCCAAAGATGTGCTTTTTGGAGGAAGGGAGAAAAATACTGGACACTCATGATTAATGTACACTTTCCAACTTAATGGAATAAGGAAAGAAAATTGGGAAGACGTGTGAATCATGAAACGCTTTTCATATATAGCATTATAGTACGTATTTAAAATCTGACTGGTTTTCAGATTTGTTTTCTTTTAAAGTGTTTCATTCTTAAACACAATTCTCTTTTAAAAATGAAACAGTTAAACAGCAGCAGCATACCACTAACGCTCCGACTGTTCGAACCTAGGATTACTTGATTATAACCCGACGTGGTCAGGTGTACTTGATAGCTTGTTGAAAAAGAACACATCTGCATACAATTTGAAAATTTTTCATATTAATATTTACGCTTTTAAAATACTGGTGAACAAAATTTCTTTACAATTATTTTTTTAAAGTCGTATCTACACTTAAGAATTTAGAATTTATAATAAAATGAATGCTCTTTCTGCAGCATGTCGTGAATGTGTCATCCTTCAAAAGCATATCTGGAGAATTTAGTTTCATTTTGAAGGTGAATTTTTTTGTTTTTATTGTTTAGGTAAGAAAAGAGAGCTTTCCCACATGTAAAATCCTATTTAAATTACGTGTTAGAGAATCGTATTTTAAGGATGAAGGAAGGCTACCTAGGTAGTGTATTGGTTAACAAATCGTTCAGCGACACCTTGTTTTCGGATTTGATTCCTGACTTGTCTTGGCTGTTAATTTGTGCGTCACTTCACAGGGCGATTTCTGCTTCCTTAGTGCGTGACCCTCTCTGACGTAAAATTGCTAATACTTCGGTCTTTAGTACAGTGGAGCCTTGACATAGACTAACAATCGTTAGAAGATCCCTCATGTCAGAGAAAATTTCTAGTTGGGAGATAGGGTATACATATATGATTTTTTAAACACATGCGTAATCGTTTTAGGCTCTTATAAACGCTACTAAAATTGTTTTAATACGTTGCCAAATTATATATTGGCGGTCGGGCGATCGCCCGATGGGCCGGTGGTCGAATGGGCCGGTGCTCTATAGAACCAGAGGGCCTAAACCCGCAATTTCGCAACGCAACATTTGAAAGGTGGGGGACTATGTATGTTGTATGCTGAATAATGGCTCCGGTATCTAAACTAGATAAAGATTAAAATTTCAATGAGCTTCATAAAACATTTTTAAAACACACATTGGGACAAGCAGGGTACAATACAAAAGCGAAAAAACTAGCACCGGCGCGAAACGGAAGCTCGGGGCCGACGCGACGATCCCCACTTCCTTAGAATAGAGAATTGAAAAAGACTGACGTATCTAAAAATTGTAAACATTACTGTCTATGCACCATTCAGGGGCGTAGCCAGGGGGGGATATCGGGATATATCCCCCCCACCCGAAATTTTTCGATTAGTGATGAAATTCCGTCTATTTATCTATATAAATAAAATTAGACTTTTGTCTGTACATTTCTTGGAATTCAAAAATTTTGCGATTCTATCCGTTTCAAGCACCCGGGAATCCGATGCGACACTCAAAAAAAAGTTTGTTTGTCTGTCATTCTGTCATTCTGTCGTTCTGTCATTCTGTCCGTGACGCTTTTTTAGTTTAATAAAGCGTCACATGATGAAATGAAAAAAATGATCAATATTTAATGATCATTTTTTTCATTTTTATAAAATGAAAAAAATAGAAGATAACTCTAAATTTACAATTTTTTTCCGTGTGTGTGTTTGACGTTATATGCTGTATTTTAATTTAGTTTTTTAAGCATAACGTAAAAACGACTGAAGCGAATGATATGAAATTCGGTGACATGATAGGTGGTTACTCAACTTAAAACATAGGAATCGAATTTTTAAAAAATCTTGCTTAGATTTTGAGATTTTGCGAAAATTGTTTCAAACTGCGTAAATTTCTGTTCAAGCATCACGTAAAAACGACTGAAGCGAATAATATGAAATTGGGTGTCATGATAGGTGGTCACTCAACTTAAAACATAGGCGTCCAATTTTTAAAAAATCTTGATTGGATTTTGAGATTTTACGAAAATCCTTTTAAAGTGCGTAAATTTGTGTTCAAGCATCACGCAAAAACGGCTGAAGCGGATGATATGAAATTGGGTGTCATGATAGGTGGTCACTTAACTTAAAACATAGGCGTCGAATTAAAAAAAATCTTGATTAGATTTTGAAATTTTGCGAAAATCATTTCAAACTACGTAAATTTGTGTTCGCACATCACGTAATAACTGCAAAGGTGAAAAAATGATATTTGGTGAAAGGATAGGTGGTCACTCACCTTAAACTATAAGCATCTAATTAAAAAAAATCCATCAGATTTCGAGATTTTGTGAAAATCGTTTAAAACTGAATGAATCTTTGTTCCCGTATTATGTAATAATGACTAAAGCGAATGATATGAAATTTGGTCACACGATAGATGGTTGCTCAACATAAACTATAGGAGTCCAATTTTTTAAACATTTTTTTTTAGATTTTGAGATTTTGTGAAAATTCTCTCAAAATACGTTTATATTTCTTCAAACATCACGTAATAACGACTAATACGAATGATACGAAATTGAGTGATATGATAGGTAGTTACTAATCTTAATTTATAGGCATTGAATTTTAAAAATATTTTGCTTACATTTTGAGATTTTTCGAAAATCGTTTTAAAATGCTGAAAATTTGTTCCAGCATCACGAAATAAAGACTGCAGGGAATGAAACGAATTTGGGTGACATGATAGGTTGTCACTCAACTTAAATTCTAGGCTTCGAATTTTTCAAAAATGTTGATTAAATTTTGAGATTTTGCGAAAATTATTTCAATATGCTTAAATATTCGTTCGCGCATAACATAATTACGACTAAAGCGAATGAAATGATATTACTTAGTTACTCTCTAACCTGTAATATTTTAACAATACATAAAATTTATTACTTCGCTTTCCTTACTTTGGCAACATTCTACATCCATCCTGTGTACTCCTACAATGCTGACGAAAGTTTTAGCTGTTTCGAAATTTGCATTCACTAGCCCGTCGAGGACGGGTACTTCAGCTAGTACACATATAAGTTCATATCCCCGCCGAAAAATTTTCCAGGTGCATATCCCCTCCCCCCGAAAAATTTTTCTGGCTACGCGCCTAGCACCATTATATACACTTTGGTCATACCAGACCCATAATGACTCAAAACTATCTTAAAAGCACCTGTCAGAGTAAGAAAATGTGTTAAAAAAAAGGAGCATTAGCACACCCATATTCGTGTGAAAAAATGAAAAAAATAGAAGATAACTCTAAATTTACAATTTTTTTCCGTGTGTGTGTTTGACGTTATATGCTGTATTTTAATTTAGTTGAAACGTAATGTATTATTAGTGATTTAATAAAACAAAACAAAAGAATGTTCAAAGCTTTCTTTTACGTATAGAGATATTTCTAATTACTTTTTCTAGACAGCTCCACCCGTGGCCGAGCACATAGCGCCTTCAATTAGGAGATGGAAGGTGCCTGATTCAAGCCCAAGACCCGTCCGCCAACATAACCGTTCGGAGTTTTTCGTGGTTTTATTCTAAACTTAGAGTAAATTTGGGTTAAGACCACTTAGAAAGACTGCCAAGGAGTTCACCCCCCCCCCATCGGTCTATAACCCTAGTGTAAATAAATGGCCGTAATACCACAAAAATAAATCTAGATTGCTTATGGCCCTTTGCAAAAAGAAGAAACAGAATTTGCTGCAGGTGTTAAAAATACTTCAAAACGTTATTTTAAAATTAGCTGAGTCCAATATTTCTTCTTTTCCCCCCAGAGTCTGTGGAACGAAAAGCCAAATAAATACAAAACACGAATTTTGCATTGGCTGTCTCATTTGCTAAAACAAAAAATTAGTTAAGTGATTTCAATTTTGTCTATAATTGAGTAAATTATTGGAGGGGCCCCATCCATGTTCCCGTATAACTCTAGGCCTGTAATCTGAGTATCTAAGACAAGTTCCTTAACTAAAACGCCAACAGCCATTAAGTGAGTAGGCGCGAGGACTAACCGATCAATCTTTCTTTTAATTTTTAACTAATTTACTTTAACTATTAATGATTATTCTAAATCATAAAGAATCTTACCCAATTCATTTAAAAATGTATTATAGATAGATACATATCGTAAGACCCGATAAAGTTAAAATAAGCTCATTAAATTTGAAATAAACTGAAATGCTAAAATTTTTTATTTGGCTAAAATTTCAATTCTGCAATTTCTGCATAATCTAATTTCTGGTACCTTATCATAGCAATACACCAGTTTTAAAAGTGTATTTGTTGAAAGTCTATTTCGAATTTTTGATTGTACAATTGTACAAAAGATAAGGTTGAAAAAAATATTTCTATAGCAGCATTGCTTGCTGGACAAAGAAGAGGTGTACAAGTAATCTGGATGTGTACAGGTAATGAGCAAAAATCATTAGAAATTTCAAACTTTCGACACGCTTTTCATCATTTATCAGCCTTGACAGTTATGACTATTTTTCTGTAAAATAGATATGGGAATTGGGTCTTCTTTTAATTCAGAATTAATACCTCATGTTATAAAGTCAGACTTAGTTTCTCTTAACCACGCTTCCCTTCATTCTTATAATTTGAATATTCACCTCTGTACTTTGAGTGTAGTAAATATACTACGAGATGACATGGCAGAATGGCTTGTTCAAATCTCTATTTAAGAGAATAATGAAGTTTCAAAATTTTAGATAGAAATTCACGCCATTACATGGCACACACCACCTGCTATGATAGCTGAATGATTTTGTATTCTTTTAATCCAGAGTTAATACCGCATGTTATAAAGTCAGAATTAGTTTCTCTTAACCATGCTTCCCTTCATTCATAATTTAAATATTCACATCCGTACTTCGGGTGTAGTAAATATACTACAAGGTGACATGGCAGAATAGCTTGTTCAAATTTCTACTTTTGAGAATAATGAGGTTTTAAATTTTTAGATAGAGATACACACCATTATATGGGACGCATCTGCTATGATTGCTAAATGGTTTTGTATAGTGTCCGAGGCAATTGATACTGTTTTATAAGGTGTTTTACTAGTCTTTGAAAATTGAAACCCTGAATACGATTCACAATGTTTGGATCCATTTCTTCATAGTGTTCATTAGCCATTTCTAAATGCTATTTCATTATTGTTTACTTTGATCATTAGCAATTATGGTTTACTTTTAATTCTGAGATCGTGACTTTGAATCGAAGTAGGTTAAATAGTAGACAATTAAATTAAATGAAGTTATTACACGATTTTTTTACCCAACTATAGTTTTACTTTACCTTCACAATCTTCTAATCAATATTTAACTTCAAATTTTCCCAACAGAGAAAGCTGGTAAGTAAAGTATTTAAGATCGGTATGTTTATGTATTTTCTCATTAAATAAAATTAATCTATTTGCCTATCAGTTTATTAAAAATATTTGTCAGACTGTTAAAATAATGACAATAACTCTGAACAGTCATCAAAACTTATTTTTTGAATATAACTACTTCTAAGTATCTAATGATAAAAATGTAAATTGAGAATTTAAAGCATGCTAAAATAATTTAATTGTATTTAAATAGCTAAAGCATATTAATTAAATTCAGATAAACAAACGTAATAATTCTTAGTTCACCAAGTAATGTACCAAACATGCACCTTTACTATATGTTATATTTAATAATTGCGTGCTAAATTTGAGTCATTTAATTTTTGCCATTTTTTTCCCACTTTCCTGATTTTTATCATTTTTTGCCACTCTCGTAGCAAAAGTATCTTTATGCAGGAAAGTTGCCCAACTATGTTTACAAATAAATAAAATAAAAGCCACATTCACCTAGCCAGAATACTATGATCACCTAATATTTAAGTTTAACTACGGCCACCTTCGGCTCATTTGCCATATATTTTTGTAAATATTTATATTATGTTTCACATTCTTTTATTAACTGAATTAACTTTATAGAACGAAATTAAAATGTATGTATTTTTCGTTTAGTTTTTAGTATGGTTTTATTGTTTGGTGGTCAATTAGATAATTAAAAAAATTATATTGAAAACCCGGTATTATTTTATTTCAATCTCATTATCAAGTTATGTTAGGCATAGGCGCATCCGTGGAGGAGGCTAAACACTAAAGGGTCTGATCACTCCTCCTTCCAAAGTTAAAAATGAAAATGAAACTTTTAATTAATACCTCATGTTATTAATGTCTTCAGAGACTGAATTATTGAATTAAAATATTTTTAAAGTCGTCTTTGAAAGAAACTTTAATAAAAAAATATTGGGTAGGTATTTAATACATTTTTCTCTAATAATGCCATATGCAAATGAACTTGATTTTAAAGTCATTGAAGGGATAACTTATAGGACGCTATAAGCCAGGTTCTTACTTTAGGTGTGTGATTGAACCTATAGATAATATCTTAACGTTATAAGAGAGTTCATTATATCAGAACTCAGCTACATTTGTGCATCCCCCCCCAGCTAAACTAATATCCTGCATGCGCCCGAATGATGTTAGGGGGCCGGTCTGGACGAATCGCCCGGGCCGTTTCAGCGGTCCAGTCCGGCCCTGGGCGATTTCTGCTTCCTTAGTGCGTGACCCTCTCTGACGTAAAATTGCTAATATTTCGGTCTTTAGTACAGTGGAGCCTTGACATAGATTAACAATCGTTACAAGATCCCTCATGTCAAAGAAAATTTCACGTTCGGAAATAGGGTATACATATATGATTTTTTAAACACATGCGTAATCGTTTTAGGCTCTTATAAACGCTACGAAAATTGCTTTAATACGTTTCCAAACTATATATTGTCATTTCCTGGATAAGCTAATGAATAAATGAATGTTGTCGCTTCTTACTCTTTAGGAAAAATCAGGGTCGCGTCGAGGAGCTTATTTTAGCTCCTTCTACAAAGTAAGAGACAGTACTCGTGAAAAACGCTCCTTAAATTTTATTTCTATTAGATTGCGATGCAGCAGGAGTCCACTGCAGTTGTGAATGTCCGATGGGCAAGTGCGCACTCCAGAAAAAAAAACAAATAAATAACTAAATAACTGATTTTATTTTGGTAGCTTTCTTTAAAAAATGCTTTTCGAACCTGTTCCGTTCAACCTAAAAAATTCCATGTCATGAGGATGTTAAAGTTGGGAGGTTTCATTGTGTTACAAAAGTACTGTTGTGTGTGTATGTGGTGGGAGAACAATCATATCTGCCTTTCAAAAATTTTAGAACTAAACAAACACACACACAAAACAACGAGTTATAGAAATGTTTAGCATGCCGATAATGGAGTTGAAAACTCGAGCCCCTCCTTTAATGCAGTCATTTTCTGCGCCCCTTTAAAGTTTGTTCAATATACCTTACAAGGTATGAGTAACTAGAGTTACTCATACCTATTGAATTATTACTTCAATATTACTCAAGTCATAAAAAATTTCCTAACACGCTGTTTGTACTGCCCAAATGTTAACTGACGTTATTTATCATTATATTTATTGTTATTATCTTGGGGGTGTATCCCAAGCAATTTAGGATCTTCCCCTTACTGTTATCCCCCATTTCTTTAATCGGATACAAGAGTTATTCATGTTCGTTGAGATATCACTTGAGTATTACTCAAGTCACCCAAAAGATTTTAATTATATTTTTTGTACTGCCAAATGTTAATTGAAGTTATTTTTCAGTGAGCGTCGTATTGCAGTCTCCAGGGTGTATACCGAGCATTTAGCCACACGTCCTCGATTTCTCTAATGAGATATTTTTCAAATTCCGTTCCTGCTGTCCGCCGCGGCTGTATAACATTACTTAAAGTAAAAAATATTTTACCTTTGCTATTCATGACAACATTAATCAAACAAAGAATTGTGAATATGTACTGTTCACAAATGATTTGTGAATTAATATACTTATAATACTGTTTGACAAAATTGCTTGAAATTAAAAAAAAAGTATTCAACACTACTTTATTGATATTATGTATATTAATAAGATTTTTTTGTAATTTTTTCATATGATAAGAGAAATATATTATAATATAATTATGTTCATAGATATTTAATTCATTTGCTGCTATGACACTGGTTAGAGCTGCAGTTGTTCATTTGATTTCTTGAAGTCTTTGGAAAACATGGACTTTAGAGGTTCAAATCGGGGGAAACTTGGAATCAGAAATATTAGCATCACCACTGGTGCCTGGGATGTACACCTGAGACGCTGACACCTCGACTGGTGCAGAATAACAGTAATTAACTCATTGATGGTCATATTGTTTTCAAGGAAATGTTTTAAAAATACCTATATTTTTCCAAAAAAATATTGTTTTAAAGTAAGTTTATGTACAAATGCATTCATTTTAAAGTGTTGGATATTTTGATATAAAAAAAATTTCGATGCGTAAAATTTGAAATTTTCCACTTTTTCTGGGCCATAACACTTGAACTGCTCAGTCCGGAAGTGACATCACGGATCCCAGATATCACGTGAGCGACGCGGAAGGAGTTATACATTCGGCAGAACAAACAGTAAAATTAGAAGTCTTTGTATGACCTGTGAAGAACCCAATTAGTAGTATCTCACGAAAATAAGTAACTCTAGTACCAGACTAAAGAAATTTCAGATTGCTGGAGAAAGGTGTAGCGAAATATCTGGGATCCACAGAGCCTTATTACGCATTGGCAAATCAGGATTTTGCCCAGACACCCCGGCTCGAAAGAGAATCACATTAAAAATATTTTCCTGAAATACATTTTTTATATCAAAATTTTATGAAAAATAAAACAAATTCATAGGTGAGGGTCCTCAAATTCATCAATGCCCTGTGCACCCGTTGGTCATAATGAGGCTCTGGGGATACATCCTGGAGACACCAACACCACGATCAGTAAACAATAAGGGCGATCCCCATGCGAGCAGTACAAATAGAATAATTGGAAAGTTTTGGATTACTTGAGCATGAGTAATATTCAAGTAATATTTCAATGAACAAGAGTAACTCTAGTTATTCAAACCTAGTATGCTAGGTCTGCTATCCTGAGCGAGTTCTTAAGAGGTTTTTAATACAAGAACTGTCACGGTGAGGATATTTTGAAGAGTGTTTGCCAGACAATGCGGAGTTGTGTGTGTGTGGGAAGAGGAGGGGGAGGGGAGAGTAAAATCTTGAAATTCGCACACTGTTTGCAATTTTTGATAACTAATCGCCAAGTTTGCTGCCAAAAAATAACTTCGAAACCGAACTTAAGCTTGAAAAATATGTTTAGGATATGCCTGGCGAAGACAATAAAATATTTTAGATTGCGAATTTAATGTAGTTTTCAATTCAAAATATGTGTTTCATGAAAAAAGACTGACAAGCACGGCAGATTCGTGGATTATGATGCCCATTCCAAACAGTATTTAAATTGGTGAAGAACAGTTGGAATACACTTGGGGAAGATTGTAAAAAAGTTTCAGTAAGCGATTTTAAAATAGATTTCAATTCCACAGATGTGGTTGACAACCCTAAATTGATAAATAAGCAATGGAATGCCGTACTTACATTTTGTTCAAGCAATACTTCAATGAACAAGATTAACTCTAGTTATTCAAACCTGGTATGATGCCTTGAACGAGTTCTTAAAAGGTTTTGTAGACAGGAAATGTCACGGTGAAGATATTTTTAAATGTGTTTGCCAGATATCGCGGAGGTGTGTGTGTGGGGGATGGGGTGGGGAGATTAAAATCTTGAAAGTCACACAAGGTTTGCAGATTTTGATAACTGATCACCAATCTTCTGCCAAAAAATAATTTAAAACCGAACCAATCTTGAAAAGTATGCTTACAATATGCCTGACGAAGACAATGAAATAGTTTTAGATTGCGATTTGAATATGAAACAAGACAGACAAACATGGCACATTCGTGGATTATGATGTTTATTCCAAACAGTATTTAAAATGCTGAAGTACAGTTGGAATACCCTTGGCGAAGATTTAAAAAAGCTTCAGTAGGCGATTTTAAGATATATATCGATTCCAAAGATTTGCTTTATGGAACATGAAGCAGTTGATTCCTTTTTTAACAGCCCCATTCTCGTCAACCTAAGATGCATTTTGGCGAGCATTGCAGCCATTCGTCTGGGAGTTATGCACAAGTTTCAAAGCTCCCAGAAGAATTTGATGAAAATTAATGTGAGAAGATTAGCGATAAACGCATTAGTTAAGAAATTTAAACACACCTAATTATTAAAATTACATTAAATGGCAACCCTAAGTTAATAAATAAATAACTTTAAGAGGCTTATAACATATAGTTTACATATTACAGGACACGATGTTTAAAAATTATTGAGATATAACTATTTAATAAATTAACCTGGAAGATGTAAGTAAATTTTGAAACTTCTTAATTCACATTTGTCAGACATAAGAAGAACAATCGAAATCAGAGTTAAAAAAGCCTTACAAATAATTGTAACCTTAACAAGACCCTTTCAAAGGGTTTAGACTCTTTTTTAGGGGCTTTCATAGCCCCTAAGAATTAGATGAAAACTTAAGTAAGAAAATTAGCGATACATGCAATAGTTAACAAATTTAAACATTCCTAATTATTAAAACTACATTAATTGGCAACCCTAAGTTAATAAATAAATAACGGAATGCCGTACTTACATGATGTTCCAAATCGCCATTTTATTTCTAAGTTAAGGTGACAAAATAAATACAGAAAGTCGTCGTGGTAACTGCATATGTTTCACTATCGCCACACTGGCGAGAGTCGGGGCGTTACAGTTGAAATCAACCCAAGAAAGCAAACACGGCACACTCATGGATTATGTGCTATATTCCAAATAGTACTTAAAACGGTGAAGTACAAAACGAATATATTTGTTAGATCCCCTTTAATCCTCGTGAAGATATTTTGTAGATTAAAAAGTTTGTAAAACAGTTTTCGAAGCCAATTTCAAGATAGATTTCGATTCCTGACTTGGGCTTGGTTGTTAACGTTGGCGATACTTCACAGGGAGATTTCTGCTTCCTTACTGAGTACGCCCCTCCGCCGTAAAATAGTTAATACTGCGGTCATTAGTACAGTGGAGCCTTGACTTACGCTGGGAATGCGTTGCAAGATACATCACGAATGTGAAAATTTCATGCTGTGAGATAGGGTATACATATAACTTTTTGGAAACACATGCGCAATCATTTATGGTGCTTATAAACACTGCTCAAATTGATTTAAAACGTTCCCAAACTATATATTGCCATCTCTTGTATAAGGTAATGAATGAAAAAATTTTATCCCTTCTTACTGTTTAGGCAAAATAAGGTGTCGCTGGGAGTACCTCGCTTTAGCTCCCCTAGTAGGAGATAGTAATCGTGAAAAAACGTGCGTAAAATCTTATTTGCTTAAGTTAGATTGCGCTTTAGCGGGTGTTCACAGCAGTTGCGAATGCCTGATGGGCACGTGGCCACCTTAGAAAAAGCAGCGATAATAAATAAATAAAAAACTAGTTTATGACATTTTCTTTCTTAAAAATTGCTTTTAGAGCCTGTTCCGTTCTCCGGGAAAATGTCCAAATTATGAGAATGCTACAGATGGGAGGTTAAGTGGTATTGCATGAGTACTGTTGAGCGTGTGTGAGGTGAGAGAAAAACCTTCTCTGGATTTCAAACAATTTCGAACAAAAATAACGCGCACACACATTGTAAGCATCAAGCTATAAAAATGTTTACTATACTGATAGCGGAGGAGGGTACTCGAGCCCCTGCTTTAATGGAGTCATTTAATATGCCCCTTTGAAAGTTGTTCAGGATACCATACAAGGTTTGAGTAACCAGAGTCTATCATGTCTATTGAAGTATTACTTGAATATTACTCTAGTCACAAAGAATTTCTAAACACGCTGCTTGTACTGCCGTAATGTTAACTGGCATTATTCTACACTGTATTTAGTGTTATTATCTCGGGGGTTTATCCCTGGCATTTAGGATCTCTTCATAAATGATTTGTGAAATAATAGTGTTCCACAGAATTGCTTGAAATTAAAAAAAAAGTATTCAACACTACTATATTGATATTATATTTTTCTGTGATCGTACTAGAAGGAGCTGCAGTTGTTAATTTGATTTCTTGAATTCTGGGGAAAACAAGGATTTTAGAGGTTCAAAATTAGAGGAAATTGGCATCAGAAATATTAGCATCACCAGTGTTGCCTTTGATGTACACCTGAGACACTAACAAGTCGCCCGGTGACCAATAACAGTAATTAACCCCTTGATGGTAAAATTATGTGTTAGATTTCGATTCTAACGATGTGTTTTTTGGAACAAGGGAGAAAAATACGGCACACTCATAAATAATGTACACTTTTCAACTTCATCGAATATGAAAAGAAAAAAAAAATAGGGAAGACGCTGGAATCATGAAAAGCTTTTCATATATAGCACTATAGTGCATATTTAAAATCTGACAGTTCTTGAGATTTGTTTTCTTTGAAAGTGTTTCATGCTTAAACAGGGTTCCCTTCTAAAAATGAAAGAGTTAAACAGCAGCAGTATGACATCAACTCTCAGACTGTCCGAACCCAAGATTCCTTGATTATTACCCGACGTGGTCAGGTTTACTAGATAGGTATTTGCTTCTAGTGTTAGAACGCAGGGCTTTTCAAAAATTTTCATATTAATATTTTACACTTTCTAAATTCAGGTAAAAAAGTTTCGTCTTACAATTAGTTTTTAAAGTCCTATTTACAAAAGTATGTAAAATTTATAACATATGCTTTTTATGCAACATATCTCTAGTTGCACCCCACTCTTAAAACGGGAAATATACTTTTAAACGGAATTTCCTAGTTCAAAAGGTTCGTTTTAGTTCGTGGGCGGAAAAAAGTAATCCGTCAAATATTGTTGGACAAAGAGCAGTTTCATCTGGAGAATCACTGAAAGTGGAAAAGCATGCTCGAGATATTCCCGTCGTTTTAAAGGGACAAGACCAGAATCTTCCCGACGTCTAAAGGTTAATCTTTCGAATTTCTATCAACTTCTCTTTCGCGATAAATTTAATTCTGTTTCGGGATTCGTATACACGAATTATTCAATAATATTACCAAACTGAGTATTTAGAGCTATTTAAGTCAATGGCTACCACTGGGTAAATTTAAAACATCTATATAAATAAACTAAAATGGGATAAATCTTAGTTCCCTAGTTATATTCAATTGCAGAGTCCCTCTAACGGCACAATAACGCCTTTACTCTATGTGTATTTCTACTCGTTTATTTTTACAAAATCTTCTATGATCAAGAATGTAATTTAAAATCTTCATTTTTCAGTTGGGGTTTACCTCCTGAGTATAACTTTTATGAAGTAAAAACGATTTTGAATACTTGTAGTGGTTTTGCAAGATCCTACTAGCATTATAACGTTGCTATCGTAAATTATTTAATGAAATACCGTTTATATAATAGGGTATGTATCGGTAATTGGTGTGCTTCTAGTTGAATTCAGTGGAATTAGCTTTCATTAGAGTCACCGAAAGGTATTTTAAACTAAATTTAATTTATTTTAACCTTGATGTTTTACTATAAAAAATCGAGTTGTAAATTTAATCTTCTTGCAACACCTTATAAAGCATGTTTTAAAATATTTTTTACAAAAATTACGTCATCTTATTGTGCTATAATATTTTAGTAAAATAATGTTTTTAATCATTTGCATAAAATCAATGAAACATATTCCATACTAAGTACATCTTGCATACAATTCAAAACTTCGTAGATATAAAATATGAGGTCTTTTATTAATATTGATACTATCTGAATTTTGATTTAAAAAATAACGTTTCAAAATAAACTGAGCTTTGTTTTGAAGCTTAAACAGTGTAGTTTTGTTCTGAAAAGATTTGTGTTCAGTTGTATCACATAACTGATGCTACGCTATATTTGCTGAAATAGAAGTTTGGAGACTTGGCCATCTCAAGATGTGAATTTCCGGATTGGCCACTGCGGTTGTGTAATTTAGTACCCACGGAGACATCAAAGTCCTTGTCTATGCTTACAAGCAACAAAATTTGGAGCATATGTAAGCAAAAATTTTTGAGGGTATCGTCTTTCGCAAATATATCGCAAATAATGCTGGACAGAGTGATTAGAATTGGAGTCACCGTTTCGGTCAGCATTTTCAAAGCCGTGGTTGGCATTTGAACAATAATTTCTTCAGTGCTAAACTGCAACGTCTAAGCTCCAAAATAAGGCACAATTTACTTTCATACGTTTATTTTATTTTACTTTATTCAAATTTAAAAAATAATATCACAATTTGTAAAGGGCTTTATATTTATTATTTAGGTTTAAAATACTTTAATATGCGAGTTAAGAAATTGAACTATTTTTGTTGCAATATTTTATTGAATGCTCCAACAGACAGAAGTTATCCTATAAAAGAAAAACGTTACATTGATGTTAATCATATATTACTTTGAAAATATTTTTGTTTTTGCTCTGTTTAAGGTTTACGCAGTTATACGACGACGTACAACTGAGATGGACTGAGAACAACGATGTACAACATTCTATTGTGGATGAAGTTCCAATTGCAACAGTTCAAGCGACTGCAAGTTCTTCAAATACTACTCTAACTGGAAATTCAATACCACTGGACAGTCGGTGGGCAACTTCGGACATAATCTACGCGAAAGTATGAAGTTGTACCCTTACAAGATTCATTTTGTGGAGAATCTGAAACCGCAAGACAGTCCTTCAAGTTTAGATTTTGCCCTGCGTCGTGTAGCAAGGATGCAATGCAGTGAGTTCAGATCATAACGTATCCTATGGATAAACTAGATATAGTTTTGGACAGGCTAGATTCATTCATGGGGATACTATAGGATACTACCTTCAGGAACGGCCTACCTATTTGGTTTAAAGCCTGTTTTAGTTCCTGAAGTGTCCTACTGTCCTGCTCAACCCTAGCTCTAGGCTCAGGTCCAGCAAGCAGCGGTTTCCCTCATTTTTATTTTATTTTTTTACAACAGAATTTTTGTATTACAATTGGTAAAATACATCAGTGTTATACAATATAAAGGCAGTTAGTTTACAATGGTAAATTACAATGGTTACAAATGGTTAGTTTACAATGGTTACAATTGCTCACAATATTGTTCTTAGTAACATATGACCATAGATACATATATTTAACACGTTCTTTTTTTTTTTCTTTTTACAATTTTATGGGGAGGGGAATACACAGAACATATGGAGTTCCACCAAAATTCATGCAGAAGAACAAGAGTCGTGTTAGATTCCCCTTGCGTCGCGATATGGTTTCTACTCACAATGGATTCCAGTTTGGACCCGCACTTTTTCGTAAAAGTTATAGTAAACCGGTTTCTTAAGTGTACACGCACAGTCATAAGTGACCCCTACAACGGACCCCTGGGGGATCATGTTGCCCAGGCGTTATGGCAAAGAGGCTGCTTGGCCATCAAAGTGTTAATGGAAGATGGAGGAGCTGATTATGCTGCAAGACATGTAAAAATATTAGTCTAGTTAACTTTCCAGAAAAGCATGACATCTAGCTTGACCAATTGACTGGCCATTAAGGTCACCATTTCAGATTCCTTCTTACTTCTGCCTCTAGGAGTTTCTTCGGGGAAATATCATTTAATAAGGACGTGTTACAATTAAAGCGGATTTGATAGACATGAATTCTCTAACATGTCTACCTCATTCCTACTAATATGTTATGTGTGGCGTTTGATAAATCAATGATACAATTTTAGTAAATTGTTGATTGACTAGATATGCATATAGATCAAAAAGTGTTGTAAATAAATAGAATATTCTGTTATTTTTGGTTTTTTTAAGCGATTTTTTTTATTATCACAGTTTTTAACCTTTCCTTTAATTAAAAAACCTCGGCTGCATGAATTACAAAACATGGATTTAGAATTTCATAAAAACTGGAGTTACGAGACTCTGAGTACTTAAGTTTAATTTTAAACTGTACTGTACTAATGATTGTCTAAAAAGTTTTAAGCTAGAATTTAATACACTTAATTAAAGCTTTGGTATGCTACAAATATATTTTCAAGTGATATAAAATTGAAAAAGTAAACATTTTATTATTTGCTAAAAGAAACACATTTTCGTAAATAAATTTTGCCATAAATTTACAGAACTAAAAATGAAGAAGAAGAATTATACTTTAACACGCTTATAAAATATTTTTATACATTACAAGACACGATGTTTAAAAAATATTTTTTGAGATATAACTATTTAATAAATTAACCTTAAAGATG
>JAWZYV010020218.1:0-21721 GCA_038373885.1 Cheiracanthium punctorium | reverse complement strand
TGCCTCGTGCTGGCATGACTAAAGTTTGAAGTGACTTACATGGTTATCACGCCGTTTTCTGGCGAGATCGATAGTGGCCGATGTGTTGATCTGTTTCTTTTATTTTACCATGGGATGCATCAAAATTAAAATAATGTTATGTGTGATTTAGAGACTCTACTAATAGGGAAACAAACATTATATAAACTTAACAGCAGCACACATTTTAAAACTTTCAATATCGCGACACTCATGTTGGGCAATACTGCCAAAATCGAGACAAACGACTGACTTTGAAATCAATTTCGTAGTATAACTCTATTTTATTTTGAAGAATTTCCATATTTGGAAATATAGAATCTTTTTTTTTATTCTATGGTCAAGTACATTTATGACTGATGATAAATTATTTTCTGGCGGCCGGATTGCGCCTCATTCTACCACCCATAAAGTGAAGTATATTAACTAACTAAATTGTGTTAATTATATCAAAATTTATTTTTAGGGCTAGTTAATTAGTTAATGGAATTACTAATGTTAATTAGATGTAAATAAAACTAAAACTCTCCTCGTGTTACACTTCAGAGGAGCTTATCCCATTCATTACTTCCCCTTGCGTGTTCTAATGTCCAGGTTTTGTGCGATAATAAAATAAAACACAACTTACGAACTTTTCTTTATTTAATATGAAAAATTTGAGAAAATTAATGTCCATTCTCCTTCTCGCCTACAGCGACAGATGGCGCCATCACCGCACGCTCTCCCTTTCAAGCAGTAATCAAGCTGTATTCAAGCTTGACAGTTCAAATGACTTCTCCAAGTTTGCGGCAAGCTTAAAATGAATTGAACTGTCAAGCTTGTATTAATACGTCAAATTCAAAGAAATGTCAAGCTTGATTTAAGCTTGTGTGCTGTCCGGGACAGTACCGTCGAAATATAAAATTAACAGATATGCTCTGAGGTATTAGTTCTAAAAAGATAGTTTTTAGTTTTTTAGAAACAAAGATATACAAAAATTAATTTTGTAAATGAGTGAGAAAATGAAAATTCAGAATCGAAAATTAGGCATTTAAGGATAATCTCTTAAATGCATAAATTATTCTCTTTTTTTTATAACATATTTTGTCTGTCATTTTACTTTTAGGAGTGACTTTTTACAATTTTTTACTTTGGAGTAAGAGGCGTTGAGCTTAAAGTCATTGAATTTTATTCTTGCACTTTTCCTTTATTTAGAAGAACAACATTCTGTTTCCTCTTAATTTTCTTCAGTGCATTATTTTTATTTGCTTTTCTGCTTTGCTGTAGGTTGATGAATATTCCCCTTCTGTGAAGAAGGGAAATATTTGTGCTTTCTGAAACATGCGCACTCTTGTCTGTGTTTTAGACTTAGTTTATTATTATTATTATTATTGACACAGATAGAAAAATGTGACAGCATCTGATTATATACATTTTTTAGAAGACCATGAATTGAAGTTTATTGCGAATGCCGGTTTAAAATGATGAACCGATTCTCGGACTGCTTTGCCGATGATGCATTAAAATGTTCGGAATAGTGAAACTCTCCGCGTAGCCTACGCGCCAACAGGTCAAAAAGCGCTTTCCCCTTTATACCCCCTGATTTCTTCGCGATTCCCACATTCTTCTCTGAATACTGTTTGGGCAATAAAAATCCTACAGATGGTCCCTTATGCAGGAGGATTTAACCCCCTTAAAGACGAAAAATAATGGTTTAGGTATTATTTTGCCGAAAACCCGGAAGTAGAAGGTGGGCTAGAGAATGATTTATTAGGGACCCGGTCACTAAAAATCGGGGTTAAAACGGGGGTTGTCTATAAAATATCAAGGTGTGCTTTGTGGTCTGATCCGGGGGTCTGGTTTCTGGCTTGTACGTACCACGTACGGTGACTGCTGCATTACAGAGGTCAATGGGATCGTTTTCGTATAACCTTGGGTGTTTTGAGGGTGAGAAAACGTCATTAAGTTGTCCCTTCTCTTTGTGCGAGTGGAGGGTTCCCCCCCCCCCCTGTTTTTTCTGTAAAAGACACTCCACAACCGTAGTCTGCATTCAGGAAATATACTTTTTGTCGATGGTTGTTTCTCTGTAACTACAGAATGGATGAAATCAGTTTTATCAAAACAAAACAAAAATGTCTACTTAATTAAAAAATCATTCTTAATTAAATCTACTTAATTAAAAAATCATTCAAAGTACCACCTATAATACTTTGAATGATTTTTTATTCCCCATGACAAAACATAAAAAACAAATGTTATTGGAAGTGTAAAAGTACTTCTTTTAGTTTGTCCCCGGTCAGTTCTTAATGACTTACATCACCTTATATAAATTTCGTCACATTCACATTATTCACTTTCATAGTAACATTACAAGCTCAAAAAATTTTTGATTAAAAAAAACTAATCTTTTAGATATTTTTATTTTTCTAAAAAGTACTTCGGCTCAGCTGTAAAATTAAATGTGAAAATTATTTTGAAGTGTTGTGTATCATTTTAAATGTTTTTTAAATATCCTATGCTTCTTTTTTATTTTATCTTTCTACATTTTAAGAGCTTTCAGATAAATCATCATGCTTTTCCGTTTCTGCATGACCCCCCCCCCCAACACACACACACACAAATAAATAAATAATTAAAGTTTAAAAAAAACTTTTCTGAACTATAGTTTTGTCACAATTATTTCTATTGGTATCAACATACAACAAAATTTTACAGTGTAAAATAATTCATACAAATAATACATGTTCTGTTGTAGATTAGTTATTAAAATAATTTCTTTTGGATTTTTACATAAACAAGTACTTCCTCTTGAAAATAATAAATTAAAGAAATAATTAAATACTTTTCATAACTTAATTCATTAGAATTTGTTTATTCTTTAATTAGGTTATTCTTTTGAACAACCATAATTGATAATCCTGAATCGGCCCTGCAGATTTAACGTGTACATTCGTCGTGTGTATATATTTTTCTTAAATCCTTAATTCTATTCCCTATCAATGGCCTGATTCTACCTCAAAATAATATTAAGTAAAATCAGTATTAATGAAGCCATCCAAATACAGCAATAATCTAAATATATAAAAGAATGAGAATTTTCCTGTCTATCAGTTTGTATGCATGTTTATTCGCAAGAGGCGCCTACACTGTTCGTCGGATACGGAGTAAATTTGGTGAACTGAGCAATTTCCTTCTGAGTCCATCGTTGCTTCCCAGAACAGGTCTTTGTGTATGCTGTGGGTCTCAGTGGGAGCAAGCAACGGGACACAGGCAGTCTGATTTCCGGCTGGGCATTCCGGGCCAGCGCCCCGGCCCCCAAAATGGTTTTTTAATTTAAAAATTTGTAAGCTTTGATTTTAATTTAAAATAAGAGAGAAACTAATTTTATGAAAAATAATATTTGTTTTATGAATCTGTAACTATTTCATTGCCCTTAGCATTATATCCACACCCCTTTTTTTTAGCTAAATGTTACAGTCTCGGGTAATAATTCAGCGCAAACTTATCGTTCAGGCGTGGCCTATGTAGAGATATATGCTGATGGCGAGGAAACCATAGAGCTGATTTCAATCGGAATATATAAAAGGAAATGACTTCCTAAGTAGAGTAAAGTGAAAATCTATCCCGCTGACAATAAATGCCCTGATATATGAATTAGAAAAATTAAATTCAAAAATATTATGGAACGTGTTACTTGAAAAATGCGGAATGAAATAAACGATTGAATATTAAATAATATACTGTGACCTCTCACTTTTACGCGTTTTAAGGGAGCGGTTTAAAATCGCGTATAACTGAAAGGGTCTTATTTTCTAACTATTCTAAATTATGAGAGACAAAACATTTGAAAAAAAAAATGCTTAATATTTTTTCAATTAAAAAGAGTAATATTATACTTTAAAATATTTAACTATACAATTTAGTTTAACTTTTAATTCAAAAATAGAGTGTACGTACGTATAATTTCAGTTTACATAGGAGAAACTTTAATTGTACTACCATTCCTTTATCAGAATGTCATCAGTACTGTAGTTTATTTTTTTAGGCATCGTTTGCAATACAATATTTTCTAACTCATTAAAATATGTTATTCTATTGTAAATTAAGTCTTAATGTTACAGATAACGTCTCAGTTTTTGTAGGGCCCCTAAAGCAGTAGCATAAGATGGAACAGAAACATCAGTTTCATCATTATTATCTTATTTATCACCATCTTCACCCGCAACTCATCAAAAACAGTTTTAATGTCTTAGTTGACATTATATTTTCATCAACATTCCCAACATTCACATTTTTTAAACACCGTGTCTTGGAGGACAACGACGGAGAAAAGTACATCTGTGTGACAGGATTTGTGAATTGCTGTTTATTTTCACGTACAACTGAGGAGAAAATTCAGAGCAGCGCTCACGAGTTAGAGTTTGTTTGTTTGTTTGCCAGGAGATTACAGCTCGCGTCACTGAATGTGTCGCTTTGAGCTACATGTACATCCTTCCCGGATTTTCCTGCCACAATTTGGAACCTCATCAGAAGGTGTGGGACTTCTGAATATTGGCACTAGGGATGGACGCGAGACGACTTTTTGCGAGACGAGACAGAGATTTACAGCTTTTTTGCGAGACGAGACAAACATTTTTAACATTATGATATAGGGATTTTTGCGAGACGAGACAAGCTTTTCGGCTGTTTTGCGAGACGCCAATTTTTCGTCTCGCGTCCATCCCTAATTGGCACCCCTCGGAAACTGCTAGCGACCGCCGAGAGGACTTCCGGAACCACGGATTTAACGTGCACGTACACCGCATGTACACGGTGGTCTTTAGTTGTGCGCCGGTATCGAACCCGCAACCTTCCGGTTACGAGTCCAACGCCTTAACCACTGGGCTACCACGGCCCCTGAGTGAAAGAGTTATCATTATTTTCCTACCGCCTCAGGCGCCTATTGGGAAATCCGCCACTGCGTTACTGGCCCTCACTGCCCGTGAATTTTGTACAGCTGACTGTTCGACCAAGTTCTAGAAGCAATGAAGTTAAGAGTTCCATCCTGTCAAACGGACTTTTTATTAGAACTTTCTACACATACTGGATTTTAGAGCAACGAACCCAAGAATGTAGCAGAGTTTTCTGCAACACTATAGTTTGTTCACGTGATTGCAAAAAATAATTCTTATACATTACGGCCTATAGAAGCAAATCGTTTAAAATGAGCTACTGTCTAAAAGGGAGCATTCGAAGAAGTTCAAATTGGGTATGTATATTGTAGGTCATCGTCACACAGCATGTATAGATTTTGCTGTGTATAGGACTTATAGTTTTTTGACAGGGCAACAAATTGGTGTTCTTTTACATTACGGCCCATGTACATAAATTCCTGAAAGTGCGCTAGTGTCTAGGCTGCATTCGGTTGAGCTCAAATTGGGTATGTATAGTACGACGGTCTCATGATCTGCATAGATTTTTGTATGTTTGGAGCTAATAGTTTGCTCACAGACTTGCAAGAGGTAAATTTTATATATTACGGCTTAAGGAAGCAATCATTTAAAGTGAGCTAGTGTCCAAATGGTTTATTCGATTGACATCCAATTAGGTACGCATGTTATAGGTCACTGTCTTACATATTGCTTAAATTTTAGCGAGTTCACGCAGTACAGTTTTTTGCAGAGCTACAAAAAAGTATTCTTATAGATTGCGGCCTTTACACTCAAATCATTTTAAGTGCTCTAGTGCCTGAACACTAGATCTGATTGAATTGAATGAAATTTATTTAAACGCTTGGTATCAAGTGTTCGGAAAGTCGAGTGGAGTCACTCCAGATTTTTATTATTATAGATAGACATAAATTTGTTTTGTAATGCATGTGAAGATGGTATATAACTGGATATTGGGCGCTTTTTTTTTTGCGTTGTATTGTAAGGATTAGACTTAATTTTATTGGGAGGGCTTCCCTAAAAAGATTTTTGTATCTTCTAAATAAGGTAGATTATCTATTGCTACAATGATAAATGGAGATCTTTAGGCAGCTATACCTCCTCTTCCGTATAAATATCTGTTTAAAACCTCCAGCTAAGCTCCCTGATGAGGTAGAAGTGCAAAAATTTCAAGTTTTGCCTTTGTCAAGCACAAAATAAAAATTTTCTTTCGGAAATTGGGAGTTAAATTGAGGTAGGGGGATCTATTATTTTTAATTTAGTAAATTTTTTTCTTTCAATTTTACTAATATTAAAATAAATGTATTTTGAACTTAAAATCACATTTTTTTCTGGCCAAGTTTGTTTTTCAAAGCTTAGACTTTAAAACAATTATTTATGAAAGTTTCAGAAAGTTATCATTTTTACGCCACTCCTTCAAATAATTAGCCTCACCATGGCACAATGGCTATATCACTGAAAATGGTTGAGGTAGACGGCCGAAGTGTGAAGGTTCTGGGTTCCGGTCCCATCGCGCGGTCGTCGATCTAACGGTCTGGAGTTTTGGCAGGTTTTCTCCAGATGTAACGTGAATACGCGTTAGAACCCCTTAGAAAGTCCTCCTAACCAAGGCACCTCTCATCTTAGGCAGATACCCCTCGCGCAGGTTTGCCTTAATCACACACACACAACCTTCAAATAATTACAAAGTGACATTTCTTTTATGCTCTTCAAAGTTTTATTGTAAAATTTTTATTTTTAATAACACTTTATAAAATGTAATTGTCCTTAAAAATGAAAATTTATTCCATCTATAATTTATCACAGTATTCTGATATTTATTTAAATTTGAATTAATTTGACAAGTAAATCCATAATTAGTGTCAGTGGCGTACTTAACGAGTGTTCCCAGGGGGGGCGGACCCCTCCCGAAACTGTGAAACAATCATTAAAAAACTGCCAGTTTAAAAAATTAATATTAACGCCATTAACAATGAGATTTTTTTAAAAACCGCTAATTTGGAGCGTTATAAGCGAATCAAGTCACGGGCCGAGGGCGGCCGGGCACCTCCCGAAATTTTAAAACAATCATTAAAAAATGGCCAGTTCAAAAATTTTATATTTACGCCATTAACAATGAGATTTTAAATAAACCGTAACTTTGGAACGTTTAAGCGAATCTATATACGTCACTGATTTTAGTATTATAATAGTACTCTCATTCACTGGATTGAGAACTATTTTTTTACCACTGGACTTTTCCCTCTGACCATGTAGGATGTAGCTGGAGGTCACAGGTCAAGATTTCCCAACACGTGCATGGGGGCACGACAGACAAGAACTTCCCGAGAGGAGTTTTTCATTGCAAGGGGGGGGGGGGAGAGGAAAGTTCTGCTTCGAACGAGAGGGGACTCTGTCCCCTTCCGATCCGTTTTTAGATATTTCGAAAGACTGATAACAGAGAAGTAATTTTTACAGGATCCCTCACTTCGGAGGAGAGCGAAGTGGGGACTGTCAAAAAGTAGGGTCAAAAGGTCTATTCGGCGAAATGAAGACTACACGAAAATGGTTACCCCTACTCCTGAGGGAAGAAGGACATCGATCACTACCTGTCAGCAAGCCCCCCAAGTTGAAGGTAAAGAGAGTGTCCATGTTTAACCACCAAACTGGAATTGTAGATCAAGAAATGGGAGGGTTCGTTTTCAAGCTGGTAAGAAGTAAGAACAGAAGACTGTTTTGTCCAGTTTATCACCCTTTCTCATTATTTTTTATATTAGTAATGAATTGAAATAGAAAAAAGTTTACCTGATTTTTTTTGCATAAAATGAAAATAGATGGAATATTTTCACAAAAATAAAAATATTTAAATAAAGGGAAATTTGACTTTATTTTTAATCAAAGTTTGTTGAAAAGTAAACAGATTAAGATTTTTTTTTTTTTTTTTTTTTTAGCTGGTTCAAAGTAGCTTTTTTAGCTTTTACTAAAAGTTCGTCAGAAAAACTATTTTCAAGCTTTAGTTTTTAATACTAACAAATTTTCTAATAATGAATCACTGAGGAAGGAACGGAATGAAGTTCTGTTTTGTTTTTTGTTTTTTAACTGTCGGGAAAAGATTTGCTGACAAACGCTTTGACCTCACCCATACATACAACAGCATTTTGCTGTTATCTGTCGCAATGATTACCTTAATAAATTATTTTGAAATACATTTGTTTATTTACAATTTTTTTGCACAGTTCGTGACACAATTTAATATATCGACTAAAACTTAAAAAACGGATGATTTTTATCTTCTGGCAGAAGATTGGAAGATAAAAAAAAAAAGTCTTTAGTCAAAGCCAGAAGTGTTGGCAGGTATGTATACATAATTAAACCCGTTTACGTAGTTGTCGCTTAAAAAGTTCTTATTTCTGGTTCCCAATTTTTTCCTATTCTTACAGTGTTAAAATAACTCGTTTAAAAAGTTTCGTTTCAAACACTTACTCACTTAAAAAGTTCTTTTTTTTTTTCATTTCTAAGTTTACTTTCAGGACGTGTTTAAATTTGCAGTTCGGGTTTTTTTCTTTTCTTATTATTGTTTGTAAAAAAAAAAAAATGTTAGGACTGAAAACGATTGTATTGGAAAATGAAATGATTGTATTGAACAGTGCATGAAATTCCGGAGGTTACAGAAAATTAAGAAATGAGTGAAACTGAATAAGAGGTTGTGGAAATTCTTGGTTTTCCGGATGCTGTAAAAGGAATAGAACCCTTTCTCGTCGTTTTATTAAAAGCGTTGAAGATGTGAATGAAAAATTTTATAAAAACCAATTAAAGACTGCCGATACACAACAATATAAAAACACAAAAGTAAACGGATTTTTTTTTCCTGTAAAATCGCTTCCAATGATGCTTAAAGAGAATACTTTTTAAAAAGATTTAATGTGAAATAGTTAATCATATTGTTTTACTTTATTTACTAATTTTTAAGGGTGCAAAACAATTTATATATGTAATTATAAACTTTATATTACTTATATAGTATTTTAACAATGTCAAACGACGTTTCTTCAATATTTATTCTGAAATTACTTTGTTTTTCAAAAAATTAGTCTCCCGTTTAAGAAGATTTCCCGCTTAAGACATTTTTGCCCTTCATCACTTTGGAAAACTTTTAAAGCGGGTTTTATTGTGTATATAGTATATATACAGGGTGACTGTTAATTCATGGTACACAAACGTTGAGAGCTGGTGCAGGACACTGTAACAATCACATTTATACAGGAATGTATGCTCAAAAGTGAAGCTTCGTAGCACAAACACAGGAAATATATACGGGATGCGCCAAAAGTTCGTTACAGCTTTAAAAATTCATAAAAAAGGAAGAAATGAAGACGTGCGGTTTGTACGTAAAGGCTTAAGAAAAAAGTCGGACTTTTTTTAGAAACCACAAAAATGTTAGTTAAAAATTCACCGGTAGAGGGTGCTTACGACCCGAAACACAATGAGTAGGACAACAGTACGCTTCATTCATTTATTTTCGCATTAAGAAATGTTCAACGTAACCTCCAGAACATTCTACGATACAAGTAAGGCGACTCACAACGCTCGTTACAGCTGAATGTATCAGGTCGGAATGAAATGTAGAATCCTCTGGACAGATAGAATGTTTCAGTCCGGCCGATGTTGAAGGGGATGAACGGTACACAAGTGACTTCAAGTAGCCCCACAACCAGAAGTCAACCGGAGTGAGGTCGGGTGCTCGTGCAGGCCACACAATCTTGCAACCTCGAGCGATCACTCTATCGACACCACAGGTACCCAATAGGAATTGTTTGATGGGATTGGCAAAGTGGAGCGGAGCGCCATCCTGCATAAAGGTGATTACAGATAACACACCTCTTGGATTTAATGCAGGCACGACTTCGCCACGCAAAAGAGTTAGATAACGTTTAGCGGTTACTGTGCACGTTTTCCAGTTTATGAATTTTTAAAGTTGTAATTAACTTTTGGCGCACCCGGTATATATTTTTTTCAGAATTTTAATATGTACTAAGCCTAAGCCGGCATTACTATTCAAATCTTTTTCCATCCACCTTCATAATAAATATTTTTACCTTTAGCATGCTTTTATTCAAATATGCAATGTTATAAATGTAAAAACTAACCCAGGTATCTGAAATGTCTTATTTTCATTTTTTCACACGAGAAAAAAACTGCTTTGTATAGGGCTGGCTTTGATATGAATGAAAATGATAAAAATGAATTTAAACCAAAGGTTGAAACAAAGAATATTTTGATAAAGAAAGAAATATTTATGGGAGAAAAAAATGATATAAATCTAACTCGCTCATACTTCTTTCTTTCAATTGTTTTCAGATGACATACTACAGTACTCTTTATTCTGCATTACAAAACTGCTATTTCCTTCACCGTATGTATTTAGAATTACATAAATTGTATGCTTCCTTCCCATACATACAATTAAATCTACTAAATCAAATTTAATTTTAAGTTTTCTTTTATCTTTGTTTGAAATGCATAGTACCGTGTTTACTCGCATAATAGTCGCACCCCCATTTTGAAGTAGAAAAAATAGTTTTAGTTACAATAACATGTTGTAAATTTTACCCGCATAACAGTTGCTCGTAGACATTCACTCTGAAAAATAGGCAAAAAAAAGTGCGAATATTACGCGAGTAAACACGGTACTTAAGTATGTGTATTTTGTCTGCTATTAATATTTTTGAAAATTTAAATTTCAAAACTTTTTCATGTCATGACTCGTCATGATATCGTCATGATATCGTAATGATATCGTCAAACTCGTCATGATATCGTCATAGGGCCTTACCAACCCAATTTATGACTGTGAGTTCTTTATGTATTTGTCAAATTAACAAAACAAAATATTCCATTGTCTGAGCCACTTTACTGTAGAGTCTTGACTTACGCGAGAAATGCGTACAAAGATCTCTCGGATACGGGAAAATTTTGCTTTGTGAGATAGGACTTTGCGCTTTGTGAGATAGATCCAGAAGGTGGCCTCCAAACGAGCTGTCTTAGAAGTTCTGTATATTGCGTATATTAACCCATTTATGCCTAGCGTCCCTTTTTTGGGACGGCATTTTCGCTATCAGTCGAAAACGTTATTTATTTTTCCTAGCCTTTATTCGCGAGTATTGAACTTCAATTCCACAAAATATTTTAATATGGCCAAGTAGGATGTTGACATTTCAATTTTTATGCATAATGATTTTAAATGAAATCATTCCTTGTTCAAAAAGTTGACATCAGAAATTTATCAATTACTGCTGGTGTTAGTAAAAATCGAAGAAAGTCGCAAAAATATCCAGGCACGAATGGGTTAAGTCAAACCTGCTCGAGGGGTATCTGCCAAAGAAGGGTGTGCTTTTTGGGGGCTTCTACATCTGGAGAAAACCGACCAAAACTCCAGACCATTAAATCGACAGCCGTGCACCATTTTGAGTGCTTTATCCACTCGGCAGGGCCTCTTAGAAGATTGACTTATTTTAAAAATTTAAAAGAACTTATAAGGAAAAGCTAAAAAAGTTCTGAGATCAGGTAATATATGTGACTCTTTGAAAAACATACACAGCATAGGCGTAATCTGGGGGGCAAGGGGGGCAATTGCCCCTGCAGTTGTAAAAATTGCCCCCCTAGTCTAAAAAGTCAGGGGGCAAAGTTATGATTTTGAACACAAATCATGCATTTATAACCCAAACATACTATCAGATTCTAAAAAGAAAAAAAAAGTTCCCCTGCAAAAGAATAGAGTCACAGAAGCTTTTCAACCGAACAGGAACGATGGCAGCTTCTACCAAATGGCCAAGCTAGATAATTTCTCAGGAACGCAAAAATCAAGGGGCAGCGATTTTAAACTTGTCTGAAATCAATTGTTCAGCGTCAGAAAAAAAGACCTGTTGCTGTAAATAGTGGGCAAAGGGAGGTCATTTTCACAGGCAATGCCGCAATTAGAGTTTATGTCACCCGGGGCAAACCATAATTAGTGTCGTGTGCATGGGCGCCCATAGTAATTTTTCTAGGGGGGGGGCAAACTTCAAAAAATTTTTCTAGAGGGTGCATATTTCAAACTTTTAACAAATTTAGTTTTGTTTTTGCCATTTGTTAACATCATGAGACATTAACCTAGAATAAGTGCCCTACCTTGCCCCCCCTTATGGGCGCCCATGGTCGTGTGCCCCCTCGCATGGAGCCGCGCCCCATCCCAAGAAACTATAACTGATTTTGGCATTCCTTTTAGAATGTCTCCCGGTGCTTGTCCCCGCTTACCCCCCTTTAGTTGCTGCCCTGTCACAGGTTCGGGATAGTTTCTCATTTATATTTTAGTGAATAACCTAATTTTGGTGTTTGAAGGTCAGTTTCAGAGAGACAATACACTTTTATGATCGTGCACAACTTACTTGACTTCACAGACGACTAATTGCGAATTCAAATGCAATGCAGTTTAAGAGAACAAAAAACGGTCTGCTATTTTATGATTTATATCTGCTGCCAGGGGTGCAACTAGGGGCAAGTGCCCCAGACTTGGTAGGGGGCTCCAAAATATGTTATGGTTCCACGGGAGGGGCCGTTCTAGTTGGTTCGTCTTGAAAGAAGTAAACTCTAGTTGCAGTACTATGTAAGTCAGTATTCGATGCCTTTAACCCTTTTAGATTTACATGCATTAGAAAATTACAGCAACAAATCACCTTTTTACTTCCTACTAACAGCGTTGCTCCCGAGCAAT
Organism: Cheiracanthium punctorium; assembly: GCA_038373885.1. Lineage (NCBI taxonomy): Eukaryota > Metazoa > Arthropoda > Arachnida > Araneae > Cheiracanthiidae > Cheiracanthium > Cheiracanthium punctorium. The sequence goes on along the minus strand of JAWZYV010020218.1, from coordinate 9,067 downwards.
ATGGAGAAGCAACGTTCCGCACAGAAGGGGAACCTTCACAGCTATTGTTTATAACGATCTGCTAGCATCTATTTTCTAGCATTTCAAAAAATTCGTTTAAAAGTCTAGCTAAGATAATATCTCAGAATATTAGTTTTCTTTAGTACATGGTATATGTACATTCACCTAATTTATATACCTCCCCTTTTTTTTCGTCAAAACATCGTCAACTGAAAACCTTACATAATTTCTCAGGTGTCGATCCAGGAATATTTTCCAGAGTCCCATTTTTGTAAAAACTGCATATTTTTGTGAATTTCAATGCTTAATTTTGTGAATTGCAGCAGTTATTTTTGTGAATTTTCAAACCAAATTTTAATAAAAGTCACTTTTTTATTTGTTAATTGATGAAACACATTAAAATGTAGGGTAAAATGCCAATGAAGGGCAGTTTTAATCGACTGTATTTTTGTGAAGTGGTTCCGTTTAAATCGATCGTAATTTTTTGATTGGGCCACAAAACGAACCCAATTTTTGTTTGTATCGACCCCTGTCCCCCGCTTATGCCGAGCTTTTGGTTAATGAAATCACGCCAAAAGTCTCGTTTCAGCTCCTCAAATTATTAAATATCATTTTCCATATTACTTTTCGAAAAATATTTGCAATACCACCCCCACCTCAAAAAATAAATAAATAAATAAGTAAGTAAATAAATAAAAATAACGTACTGAACTCTTAAAAGTTTAAAATTTTCTGTCAGAGTCAAGGAAAAACACGAACATTGAGCTCAGAATGCTGAAAATTTAACAGGTCGCTAACATTAAACAAAGCGCCGCGGGAAGAGAGGTTACAGAAAATAGAAAATGTGCAGTGCAATCAGTTTCATTGTAATGTATTTCAAACCTCGCAAGAAAAGCGGCCTTTTAACAAGGCATAAAATGATCGTTTTTCTGGACCTACAAACAAAACTTAATGACCATTAAGATTATGTGAAAAATTGGAGTGATTTAGATGCCGAACGCGGCCCTTTTATCTCCCGTTAACTCAAAAATCAGTCACATCTGTGTTCACTTAAATAGACTAGGACCAGTTTTTCCCGCAAGCATAATGACTTTGTGAGAGAAGGGAGCTTTAAAAATTTTTGTATGTAACATCATGTTTTATATTTCAAGTCTGTTGTTAATCTTTCGCTACCTGGTTGGGGGGAAAATACCACACTGTTAAAACTACATACTTAGAAATAAACTAAATGTACTCATTTTTGAGTACTTTCTCATCTTGTAATAGCTCCGAGTACTTTGCTCTCAAATTTAAGAAACTCGTAGACTTATTTTTTTGAGTTCATGCAAGAACTCAAACATGAGTGTACGTGTGCTCAAAATTTTCGAGCACATTATATACTCAATTTTGAAAACATATGAAAAACTCATTTTAGAATACATACAAGAATTGATATTTAATGTATTTTTGTGATATGCATTTTTGTTATATTTTTATTATATTTAATACGAATATATTGACTGTCGATTTTTGTATGCACTCATACAAGAATCAATATATTCTTATTAAATATACTATTTTTTAACATGTTGATTGAAATTTAGGAATAACCATTATCTTATGCGTAAGTAAAGCGGTTGCATTATTTGAATGTTTGGTGTAAATTATTTCGTTTTGTTACAATTTTGTAACAAAACGAAATTGTAACAAAATTCAAGGCACTGATAGTCTGGAGAAAATACTACAATGTACTGATCATTTGGGTTTTTTGTCAGGAATTCATTAAGGAGAAGACATCCATTACAGTTGCGCTTTGAGGGGGAAAATGTAGTTTTGTTTAAATTAAAAATGATGCCTCTCCTTACTTATTGGAAAGACCCTTTGAAAATCAAATTCGGCCGCTTCAGTTTTTGACCGTCAAATGTTTCTTGACAGTCAAGTCCTGCTAATGTCCAATGGCTGTGGAGTTTTCTTTTTGTAGTGAACACATAGATTTGCAATTTCCAATCCTTCCAATGAACTTTGTTTTGGACGTTACACACAGATTCTACCTCTAAAAACTGATTCGGTCCCCAGTGATATCAGTGGCTATGGAGTTGGTTTGTTAAAAGGGGGAAAAAAGTAAGCGCTTTTATCTATTTTATTAATTATACTTGTTGCACTATTTACTTTTTGTTTTCAAGAGTTAAATATAACTGTTCTCAAATTTCATCCGTTTTAGTACAATACTTTTTCCATTGTTATAGAAGAAATATTTTATGATTTAGTAATGACTATGTCATTTTATCTCTCACCCCCTTTATTGAAAATTGTCCGTAAAATGTGTCTCAAAAATGCGACATAAAAGTAAGAATAAATTGTTGAGTATTGAATCGTTTATTTTTTTATTGTGCAATGTCTTTCGCTACCTGAATTCTGTATCCCCCTGAGTAAACATTTATCTACTTAACTGTAATTGTGCTCGCGCACGCATTCTTTTTACTTCTTCTATACTTTTTTCACTTAGCGTAAATACGGGTTAAGACCCCTTCGAAAAACCCCCACGGAGGGCACCCCGCCCATCGGCCTAGAGCCTACGCGTAGCTAATCCGCCGTAACCCCACAAACAAAAACAAATATATACTTTTTTCCTTTGATGTTATTTTGTTATGTGATGTGCCTGTTTCTTCCGTTCTAATAAAATGTTATGTTAAAATCCCACGTTTACTATGTTTGTGCCATAACTCTGCTAACATTTCTAAAAGGTTATGGACACCAGATGGATTAATTTATTTATTTGCTGATTTTTAACGTTCGTTTTAAGAAGGCTGTATCATTCATCCTCAAAATGGCGTCTGGAACTTGGCAAATTAAAACGCTGAAAGAAATAATTACGAAGATAATTACGAAAAAAGATAATTACGAAACATGGAAAATGCAAATGGAAGCGCTTTTAATAAAGAATGATGCCTGGATTCATGCATCAGGTTCAAAGCCTAAACCTGAAGTTTTGAAAATGACGAAAAATCGCAAGAAGAGTTCGATACGTGGGTCCAACCAAATGGACGAAAAGGCTAAAAGACGATATAATTCTATGTATATCGCCATCTGAACTAAAACAAATAAAAAATTGTGACACTTCATCAGATGTCTTGAAAAAAAAGGGAGAAATCTATCAGTCTAAAGCAGCGTTTCTCAACCTGTGGGGCGCGACCCCCCAAGGGGGCGCAGAGTGCTTGCAGGTGGGGGGGGGGCGAGAAAAACCAAAGAGCAAGTAGTGATGCATGTTTTTAAAAAAATCATCTTATTTATTCTCATTTTTACTCAAAAATATATCCATTTTCTTTTAAAATGTTCATTCAAACCTTACTGATAACATTATTTTGTAGAAAGTTCGACTAAATGTTCATTATTAAAGATTAAAAAACTGAATGTATGCTGAAAAATGTGAGGGGGGGTGCCATCGTAAGTTAGCCTTTGTTGAGGGGGCGAGGGTTAAAAAGTTGAAAACCGCTGGTCTAAAGGACCTGCTCGTAAAGCTGCATTAATGAAATCTTAAATTCAATATAAGATACCCGACTCGTCTAATGGAATTCACGACCATTTGAGAAAATTCTTTGACATAGTGGACAGACTTTCAGAAATGGATATTAAAATAGACAACGACTTGCTGACTGTAATGCTGTTATATAGCCTACCTTCTACTTTCGACAATTTCCGATGTGCTATGGAATCAAGAGATGAGCTTCCGAAGCCAGAAATAATCAGAATCAAATGCCAGGCGTAACGATGATAGACAAACGGAATACTCAGGTGCTTTCGTGGCTGCGCCTAGAAAACCTGCGTTTAAAAATAAAAATTATGGAAAATACTCGGGCCAGCCGACTCATAAAATTAAGGATGCATCAAGAATAACTTCTAAAAGGTATAAACGCATCGAGCACTGGGCTACCGAATGTGAAAGTGGAAAAAAGAATAATTTTAAACATAAGCCTATCACCCTGGGATTCTTATCCACTCTGGATGACTCGCCAATAGATTTACCAGGCGAAATACAGGAACCCTACTCATCTAAAGCTCTCTCAACAATATCAAATAACGAAAAGCAAAATTTTTGGTGTGTTTAGATAGATACTAAAAATTATATAAGTTACTTCAGTTATCATCGACCCACGTTTGCATTTGCAAGGAAAGGTCAGGAAACCCTCCTACTTCCAGTCGCTGAAATAAATGTAAAGGAAGAATAAAAGAAAAAGAGGTGAGAGATAAAATGACAGAGTCAATTAATATCGTTTTAATATGGCAATAATGAAACTAAAAAATTACGGGGGTTCAGGGGGGTCTCCCCTGACGAGGCTGAAGACCGAATTTATAGTTTCTATATACATAACTAATAAGTAAAACACACTATATATATATATATATATATACATGCATGTGTGTGTGTGTGTGTGTGTGGGCACGATGGACTTTCATTTAAAATGACTTTTGCCCCCCCAGTTTCGAAGCCCAAGTTACGCCCATGCATACACAGTTACTTCGGACACTTATAAACACTCCTCAAATTGTTTTAAACCATTCCCTGACTATATATTAACATTTCCACATAAAGTACTCAATAAATGAATGTTTACTTTCTTAATGCTGGCGAAAAATCTTATGTTGTAGGCGAGGGCAGTTGCAGTCAGCTCTGTGATACGTTCTCGTGAAAGACTTAGTACTAAGTACTAAAACGTATTACAGGGATTAAAAAGTATAACAAATTTCACAGGTGGAGCCACCACTTTTATGCAGGGCCCAGGGCCCTAGCTGGTCGTAATAGGGCATTCATTGAAAGAAACTTAAAATTTAAACCTATCTCTATTAAAATTAATCTGCTGTTCCTTTCAAAACCCTATAATTTGCCTAAATCAACAGTTTACTATAAAATTAGTTCTAGGATGATTTCAACAATATCTGGGATGGATTTTGATAGAAAATCACACTTAAACACGTGATCATTTATTTATTTCAAATCATGATTCTTTCAATATCATTTTAAGGAAATGTGCTTAGTTGCGCAGGCTATTAGATGATCCATCTTTAAACATTGCATCTTACAAAATAAACGCAATTCCTAATCTATTTATTTAAAAAAAAAATGCGCTACTCTAAAATATGTTTATTTCTAACAAAACAAAATCAAGGTTATTTATTTTCGAAGGGAGAAGTACGATGAAAGCAAAAAAAGGGAAAATCTCGCGTGTTTTCCCCTCGGAAAGAACTGGGTTCTTTTAAGTAGCAGTCAATCAGCCAGCCCCCAGGCCCAGCCAGACAAAACGCGACACATAAGCGCGTGACCAAAAATGGACGCTTTCTACTTCCAATGGCCCTGTTTTTCATTACTCCAGGAAAATCAGCTGATTGGGGGTTCAGAGAGAGGAGGGAAAGAAAAGCAAATCCACCCAGGCTCAAATTCTGCGGTCACGCACGGCTATTGTTAACCCGAAGCAATTCACGGAAAAAGATTTTCGCCGAATGTTTTGCATAAGGCGTTTTCTTTCGGAAGAAAACTCTCCATTTCATTTACACGTTCTTTTCTTCCAGTTTGGAGATCCAAATTTATTTCAAAATGAGATTTCGTTTGCCACAAGTAGAGCTTTTCATCGTAGTCAAATAAATATCATTTCATCAAACATTCATAAAACCCCTGTATATGCTTTCTGTCATCATTTACAAGATATACTTTTAAGCAAGTTATTGAAAAGATGATGTATTTATCAACGTCGATACATATATAGACTAAAATGCTAAATTAATATACGTTTAGTCGATAGATGTATCTCTTAAAGTAGGATTTAAGCTTTAACGATAAGAAATTTTATGATTTTAATGCATGTTATATGAAGGTACATAATAGTATTTAACGGAACATTATAGATTTGCCTATACATATTACACTAAATTATATTTAAAAATTATTTTAATCGAAAAGTAAATAAGGTATAGATGAAATTAAGTTTTATTGATATGCAATAAAACCTGGCTTATAGGAATTATATAGAAATGGACTAAGTGTTCACTGGACCAAGAAATATTTTCTTAAATAATTCGTTTATGCTTAGTTAAGGGTTTAATTAGGGCAGGTTTTATTCTGTAAAGGTCCTGCCATATGGGCGAGTGGATAGCACAGTGACTATAGTAGATGCATGAAGCGTGAAAAATCAAGGTTCTTGTCTACCCCCCAGCTGTCCATCTAGCGGCCTACATTTTTCGGCGGTTTTCTCGAAATATAACGTGAATACGCGTTAGAACACCTTAAAAAGAGACCTCGCTCAAGGCATCCTCTCCTAGAGCAGACACCCCTAGTGTTGATTTCCCTTACACACAATACAATATATTTACTATGCATTATTACTTCATCACATTTTAGAAAATTTTCGTTCATGTTTTTTTTTAAGTATTTAGTTACTGTCTCTTGAAAAATATTATTAACGGTGCGCATTATATTAAATATTTCGTTATAAGAGAATTTAAGACTTTTTTGGAGGGGAGGATCTAACTCCTTATAAAGTACTTTACAAATTTCAAAAATAAATTTAGTTAAGTGCGATACTCAAAAGAATACACTGTTCTACTATACAAGCTCTACATGCTCTATCTACACTCGGACTCATAAAAACAAGCCAATAGGTATTTAATAAGTTTCAGAAAACGCTCTGAATGCGTTATAAAATATTACTAATTAAATAATTGATGAACATTGTCAGATGGCTGAAGCATGAAGGTCCAGCGTTCTGGCTTCCTGCGCAGTTGTCGATCTGGAGTTTTGAGAGGTTTTCCCCAGATGTAACGTAAATACTCCTTAGGCCCCCTTTAAAAAGTCCTTCACTCAATACATTTTTCTCTTTGGAAGATAGCCCTAGTATGCTTTGCCTAGCGTTGGACTCGTAACCGGAAGGTTGTGGGTTCGATACAGGCGTGCCACTAAAGACCACCGTGTACATGCGGTGTACGTGCACGTTAAATCCGTGGTTCCGAAAGTCCTCTCGGCGGTCGCTAGCAGTTTCCGAGGGGTGCCAATATTCAGAAGTCCCCTACCTTCTGATGAGGTTCCAAATTGTGGCGGGAAATTCCGGGAAGGACGTATATGTAGCTAGCTCTAAGCGACACATTCAGTGACGCGAGCTGTCCTCTACTGGCAAATAAATAATTGCGGGGATATTCTTTCTTTATTGTAAAAATCACCCATCAACGTCTTGTTTTCTTACAGCCTTTTTCAAAGTTCTGCAATTCACTTTATTTATGAATTTCACTTTGAAATCACTAAAATAAAATAAAAATATTTAAATAAAAAGGGCTAAGAAATGCAAGTTTATTCCGGGTATCAGCTTGAATCAAGCATTTATTTAAAATGCATAATTTATTTCATAAAACTTATCCTTTTGTTTTAGTTAGCCTTTTGTTTTAAAGTTTGTGTTCAGTTAAAGGAAGTCAACATTTAGTTTATTCGAGGAAAACATATTCTTGAAAAAACTTTTCTCTATACGATATCTGCGAAAACCTTTCAATTAAATTTTCTAAAAATGGGATTTCTGCTTACATAAATAATTCATATGTATTTGTATCAAATTGTCTCCTTAGAGTATTTATTATTAAGGCGGACTACAATCGAAGTTTTTTTTTTGGTTGGGAGGGGGGGTACATTATTTGTTGATAAAAAAATTTTATAATATATTTACTTTTCTATCTAGTTTTGGCAATATGAAACACATTTCGGGAGAGGGGCAAAAGTTTTTTTATGCCACTGCTGACTGCTGTTCATAAGTTAAATGAAGGCGATATCCCATTTGATAAGACTAAATAAATATATAATCAAAATTTTGGCCCTAGTAAACCCCTTGCTCTACTACCTGCGTGTTTTATAATATAAATGTACATTTGTATACGCATAGAATTTAAATTGCATAGTTGCTATTTCTATAGTAATTACTTAGCAATAATCAATATTTTTATTTTTGTTCGATTATTATAATTTCATACTTTTAAAGTTACATAAGAATTCATTAATTTTATTTTCATAAGAATGAGTATGATTTAAAATTCTCTCAAAAAAATTTTAGTTCATTTTGTACCAATAACTTTTTCATAAGTATTGAAAAAAAATCGCTTTGAATTCCTACTCATACTGGTTTTTCCATCCCTTTCGGCTTTTGTATTTTGAAGGCAGGAAGGCTAGGGTGTCTCGGAAAATACAAATGTCTGAAAATGTTTGCTCCCCGGTGTTTTTCTGGTTCCCTTTGTTGAGAAATTAAAATGTTTGAAATTTGAAGTCTCTAGGTCAACGTTAGAGTTTGCCTGTAAGGCCTTAAAGATTAAAAAATAATACGAAAAACGTAAATTTCCTAATTTAAAAAGTTTTATAAATATGTTACTTCGACTTAAGGAAATAATTCTTTTACTCATTATTTTAAAAAAATTATCTATATATAAAAATATAGTGCATATCAAATGGAATTACAACACGAAAGCGTTAATTTATGCGGATATTGAAGAAAAACAAGCCGCCCTACAATGCATTTAAATCAGTCTCTCAACGCTTTTGACCACGTACTTTTTATGATTATTTTCATAAAATAATCATAAAATGTACCCCCTAACTATATATAGACTTAAATATTGCGTGTGTGTGTATGTGTGCTTTGTGTTGTGTGCATATCTCCTACAATTTTCTGTGAACTCCAATAATTTTCTTTTGCACGCTTACCCCACTTTCGAGACTTCTGCTTTAACTCGTCAAATAATTATAACTTTTAGCCCCTACTTTCAGTTCAAGGACAGCCAGTCCGAGTATATGGAGGGAAAGTTGTTAGGGGTGCCAAATGTACCTGACGAAACTGCTCAAGTACAAGCAGAAAGAGTTTTTCAATTGACTCAAGAATGGGGTGTATCAGAAAGTATAATTGGCCTTTCCTTTGACACAACTGCATCAAATAGTGGATAGATAAATGGAATATGTGTAAGGCTAGAAAAACTTTTGGAAAAGAAATTATTTTACCTCGCTTGTCGACACCATGTGGTAGAGTTAATTGAGTCTGCAGTGTGGAAGTCTATTTTCGGACAATCTATG
>JAWZYV010020217.1:0-21972 GCA_038373885.1 Cheiracanthium punctorium | reverse complement strand
CCCCGGTGCAGCGGATTGGAACATTTTCAACATTTCAACTTTTCAACTTTGCAAACGTTGTATGAGCCTCTCTAAATCACCGGCGGATACCAACTGAGGGGAGGAGCTTGTTCCGCTCCAGTAAACACAGCCAATCACAGAGCTCCATTTTCAAAAATCAACCAATCAGGAGAGAGGGCGGGGAAAACACTATGACGTCATTGAGTTGGAGCGGCCCCTGAGTTGGTGCTCCCCGTTTCTATACTACTTATGTTGCGGCAAATGAGGCAGCAAAGGAGATAATATGGCTCAAGTGGTTGTTTGGTGATATTGCTCCACTAGCAGAAACTCCTACCCTTCGAATTGATAATGCAAGTGCTGTAAGACTCTCTAAAAACCCCGAGTTTTACCAGAGAACAAAGCATATCGACATCAAGTATCATTTTTTGCGTGAGAAATTTTTGTGTGGTGAACTCAATGTTGAACACATTGAGTTCACCACACAAAAATGCTGATATTTTGACTAAGGCTTTGCCTAAGAAGCGGTTTCAGCAGCTTAGATCAGCTCTTGGTGTCTTAAATAGTTCTAAATTAAAAGTTCAAGGGAAAGTATTGAAATAGTGAGCATTTATTGAAACTATTTTTATTTAAAGTTTCTTTTGGTTTGGCAACAACTATGTATCATTTTTTCCCTCAAGTCACGGACTAAGAGGGTACAGGACAATCATCCAAGGATTGTGAAAGAACTAAATGAAATTTGCCTAATAGGTAGCGCTGGGAGTCGTACCCATTAATTTTTGGCGCATGCGTCGTGTGCTAGTAGCTAAAACGTGAACAAATATCAACGGAAGCACCCCGCGGGAGATGCTTACGCCGTGTGTCGTCAGAGGGCGCCCATGCCGTTAATTATTAAAAGGGGGTCGCATATTTTCCTTTCAGAGACTGCCGCAGTTTCGCCCGTCCACCGCTTCCAAATGATCGTCCTCTTAGTCCGTGCCTCAAGTCCATGCCTCAAGTGTTGCGGCAACACCAGTGGCCGCATTCGTAAACGCCAAACGAGTTGCACTCGTGCAACGAGTTTCTATCTAAGGTGTTCGTAAAGGAAACCGAGTGCTTTCAGTTTAAAAACTACAGCGTTCGTATACAAAACTGGGTGCAATTAGTTTCAAACGAAGTAAACTGAGAATGAATGCGGTTCGTTGAGTTTTACTTTCTGCGCGTTCTTTTTGTTTAGAAATGGCGTCCGTTGTTATGGAATAGTATGATGTTATGAAAAGTATTTTACGTTTGCTGAAGCTGCAAATATTAGTTTTTCGAGGTGGAAATTGAGGCATACGTTAGAAACTGCTACGAAGGTACATACTTTTTCAAAGGCAATCATTTTCTTGTAGTTTTCATTTTAGTAAATTCAAAAATGCGTGTTTTAGTGTCGAGATTGAGGCTGATTTAAACCGTTATTTGCGAAATTTGAATTTCTCTTGGTAAATACTTTTGAAAGAATGAAGTTTAAGTTGAAATTTCTAAATTTTAATCTGTGCACTTCAATGATGGCCATTCTTTCTTTTAAAAATACTGTTGATTTTGTATTGAGTATGTGCTAAAAACTCTCCTCAGCAAAGTTAATGTATTCGCGAATTGTAAACAAACACGTCTCCTAGGCGACGAAACTCAATAAACTGAAGTTGTTCGTAAAGGCAAAAGAAACTGATAACCATTGACAGCACTCAACACACGCATTCCAGTTTTCTTACGAAAACTCGTGCAACGAGTTTGTCGTTTACGAATGCAGCCACTATGTTGTATTTTTCTTCCATGAAGCTCTAAGGAGACTCATCGGGAATGGGCGATCAGGCGGGAAAACGGACCAGGATCCATTTGCTCCGGCAGGGGGCGCAGCGCACCGCTTGAATACGGATTTAGCGTTGTTTTGATTGTGAACGAGCTATATTTTTTTTATAAAATAAATTATTTTGATAGAATATGGGTCGAGCGAGTCACTGCTTTGCACCTGGATGTAACAGTGGATATCCAGAAGCCAGGAAAAGAAATGTATCGCTCGGGAAGAAAAATCCAACGTTTTTTAAAGCTCCAAACAGCATCACCATAATATTTTTTTAATATGGCCCCTTATAAATGTATAACATAAAAAGTAACACTATTTAAATACAAAACCTTTTGTACATGTTAGTAGTAGTATAATGCTAATGTGAACACTTTAAAATACGGCCCAATAATCGAATTGAAACAGCAGTATAACACTTTGAAATTGTCCATTTTTTAAAAAATAATAACAGTTTTATGAATAATATTTTTCTGTTTATTAATTTAATTAGGATGGGGGAGGGGATTTTATGTTATATAAGAAATACACAAATGGCAGCGAAATTGATAAATATATAGAATTTTCTTTTTAAACACAAAAATTTTCAAAACCAATACAGAATAGATATTTTTGGCATAAGTCTGCAAAACTTATACAAAAACAAATATTTTCAATTCAAAGTCTGTTTTTTTTTAAATACAAAATTTTTCAAAATTAATGAAATTATAGATTTTTTCTGATATGTGAAAGCTTGCAAAACTGATGCAAAAGAGTCAATCACTGAATATGCGTGTATTTATTGAATTAATAATTTTTTCCTTTATGCTTTTTTATGAAATTTTTTGTAGTACTGAAAAATGATACTGATACTGAAAAGACATTGATTTTTATGTAATTTTTTGTGGTACTCAGGTCCTTATTATCGTACAGGCAAACCGGGACTTTGCCCAGGGGCCCCCAATTTCAAATCTTGTTCTGAAACATCCTTCTTTATATCAAAATAAAACAAATTTCATAGATGCCCCCCCCCCCCAATTCATCAATTCCTGGGGGCCTTGTTGGTTATAATCAGGTTCTGGTGGTGCTGAAAAACGGCGTTAAATGTTTTTCTCTTTCCATATTTGTTTTTTGGTTTAACTAACCAACTTTAAGACTAAAGACAAAAAAAATAAAAAAATAAAATAAAATATAATGTGGGAGAGTGGGTATATAAGAGGAATTTATAGCCTAAAAGAAGGCAGGAAATATTTTTTAATTTTTAGCTAATTGCTACCAAAAATACTTGTCAAAAACTGATCTATTATATCGTTCGTATGCAGTTTTAAAGAGAATTTATTTAAATTATTAATTAATTTATTAAATTATCAAACTGATGTTACATCGTTGTAACTAAGTAATATAGAAACAAAATTATTATATATGCATATTAATTATCGTATTTATTTATTCAAATGTTAGTGTATACTTCATGAAATTTCAGCATAAATGAATAAATCCCAATTAGAGAAGCTTTAAATCGGAAAGCGCGCGCGATGTTGTTTTTCTCTGCCGTCAATAGATGGCGCCATCAATGGTAGCCACAGTTTCGTCGGCAATTCTCATACTGCGTAGTTGGTCCAAGTTGGATAACAAGCCGATGTTTCTCCTCTCGAGCTTCATGTTTTCTTCACCTAATGAAGTTGTATTTTCCAGTGTTTTTCTTTTAAATAAATAACTTAACTGAAGAAACTCTGTTCTGGGCAATGTTCTGCTGAAAATTGTAACAATGCATATATAACTTAAGTTATTATTATTAATTTTTAAAAGCGTTATAATATTTTTTTAAATTTTGAAACATAAAAAATAAAGTGATTAATAAAATTAATATTATATTTCGACTAGTAATTTATGTAATACAGTAAAACAGATTTGCCGACAAGTTTGCAACTTTCATCGCTAGATGGCAGCATCAAATAATCCATTTCCAAACTAAAGCTTGTGCTATTTTTACAGTATAACGTTTACACTCCTTGTCTTTTTTCCATGGTCTAGCTGAAGTAAACAACCACAGTATGTTGTTGAATTTTTATGGTTAGGAAATGGCTAATGAGAGAATTTTTTTCATTTCCGAATTAGTAGGAACAGTTTAATATATTTATCGTTTTATATTAAAACGGAAATGGGTAAATTAAGAGTTTTTGAAATAGTGTTTGACAATGGGAAGTCTGTTTACAATCCATCGGAACTTGTTAACGGGAAATGTGTTGTTGATTTAAGAGGCGACATGAAGATGAAATCTCTAAGAATTTTGATGCGGGGTGTTGCTAAAGTACACTGGACAGAATCAAGAAGTACAGGGAATCGTTTAGGAGCTTATACAGAGCATTACAATGCTGAAATCGAATACTTTTTGAAACGGCAGGTTTTATTTGGTTCTGGTAATTATGTTTTGAGAAATAGTTTTTGTATGAAGCATTTTTTAAAGTGGATTTCTCATAGAATTAATTATCCTTCCAATGTATTTTAAGTAATCCTTGTATTCGAATTATTAGGGTAATTTCTTATAGAACCGTGCCGACTCCATGTAAACCAAATGGCATGATTAACAAAAACATACAAAAATTATTAAACTCGCAAAAAAATAACTCAAAACACTTCAACCACTGGTCCATTTTTATCTTAAAGGAACTGCCGAATTGAGCAGGAACAGTAAATTTAAAATGAGGTAAAAGGAAACCGTTTTAGACCCCCCCAAAAAAAACAAAAAGAAAACTAAAGCAACCTAGCCATACAGCTAATGTAAATTGGACACATATTTAACTTTGGTAGATTTAAAAGCATAGAGCTAATGGAAAATCAGCATGATTCTAGAATGGCATGCAAGTGACACTAATAATAGCCGATAAACATACAATTTCACTTCAAAAATACTAAAAAACCTTAAATAACTCATAAAGATTCATTAAAAAGAAATCACTTAAACCTTATTTTCCTATAGGGTGATCAACTAGTCCTTAAAAATTCATTAAATATGAACAAATAATCATAGAAAATTTGCAGTTTGCACAAACACGTTTAGAGGGTGATCAGATTTTTTTTTTTTTTTTTGAGCAGAAAGGTTGTAGTACCACATGTAACTGATAGGTGACCCTGACATGCACAATTGGAAGCATGTTTCCAATAAAATAAAATAAAAAATCTAAAATCTCTCTAATCCTTCAGGGTTCCCATTAGAAAAAAAAATTGGGGGAGATTTCTCACCCATCCAAAAATTTTGAGTGAGATTTCTGAAAGTTAAGTGAGAACATAAATATTGTTTAACATCATTTTATTTATTTATAGTACAATTTCAATAACACAGATTTTTCCGTTCATTAAAAAATTTTACAGCTTGATCATATGGAAAACTTTCTAAATTGATATTTCCATCAGCTATTCTAATAAGATTGCTTAAATTTGCACTTGAATTGTTAAGGTTTATTCAAAGTTAATGAATATTCAAATTTATTCAAAGAATCGCATCCAGTTTAACTAAGCAAAAGAATTATTAACTATAATATTTTATCTTGTATAATAAAATTATATAAAATAACTTAATATTTATATAAATATTAAATTTATTATACTATAAAGTTGGTAAGATACAAATATGCGTGACAAAGTTAAAACAGATATAGTTAAGTTTAAATTCTTACTACAGTATAAGCTAGATTATCCGGCATTTAACCAGAAAATTTCAGCGTCTTTTTTTTTGGGGGGGGGGGTGTCTTCTTAAGATTAATTAACTCTTACTGTGAACGACAACTAAACTTAGAACGGAAGGGGGGGGGGTGTCCAAATTTCAAACTGCCACAGGTTATCAATAATTCCATGAATCGTGGTGGTATATAAAAAGACAAACAGAGGAAATGCTCTCAAATCTCATATACGATGGACACACATTCAAAAACAAAACATTTTACAGCTGGCAAGCAGAAGGAGAAAAATCAACACGTCAGCTCAGCGCCCATAGCATTAACCCTCTCGCTGCGTATTTTTTTTTAAAATCAAAATAGATTCAAAAATTGCGTATTTTTTTTAATTACATATTTCAAATCTACATATATTTTAGACTTAAAATATACAAAAATTTTTTTGTAAAAGAGTTTTTTTTCAATATAGAATTAGATCATAGAAAAAAGTTGTCAGAATATGAAATTGAAGAATAATGATATAAAAGCAAAATTTTGAAAATCAATTTTGGTTAAATTATGATTTATTTTATAAAATACAAAGGTAAAAAGTATATACTAATGAAAATATGCAAAATACTTACAAAACATTTATTAGAAATGAAGTTTTGTATGATAAATTTCGAAACAAGGCTCGAGGCAAAGTCCGACCTCGCAATCTTTGCACCCGCGTTTCTTTTCGAATTTTTTTTCCGCTTTCAGTTTTTTTTTAACAACAGACAGCACACTGTCTACGAGGCTCTTTCTTGATGGGATTTGGGGGTATATGGCTAGCAAAATGTCGAGCAGTTAGCCTCATGGGATTGAGAGTTGAACTACATCTGCTAGAGTGAACACTGGAATTTCTATCTGAATACTTCTGAATGCTTAGTTCAATAATTTGCAAACGGAAATCTAGAAGCGTTATATTTTGTAATGGGTTATCCTTTTTATAAAGGATATAAGCATTCCACAGTGATTGGTCCATGAATTGTCGGAAAAGTTTTATATAATATTTCCCTTGTTGTTTTCTGAGGGTGGGGTAATATGACATTTCTTGGTCACATAAATCAACCCCACCCTTCGTGTTGTTGTAATCACAAACAACAATTGGTTTGAGTACAGTTTTCTTTGATTTGCATTTCACTAAACGGGAACTTGCATTATGAACTGTACTCATAAGAAAAACACTCTTTTTATCTTGCCACTTCAGAACCATAACTTTACCCCTTTGGTAAGCAAGGACGTCACCTTTAGGGATTTTTTCTTTTGCAAAATTTGGAGGAAGGTCTTTCCTCATCTTATTTACAGTTCCATATAAGTCTGTTCTTTCTGAAATTAAAATGTCTGCTAACTGTGGAGACATGTAGTAATTGTCCATGGTTACACAGTAACCTTGGCCCAGGAATCTGTCCATCAGTTGCAGAACAATTTTAGTGGAAACTGGATAATTTGCAAATTTCGGGTTATACACAGTTCCATTACCTGTGTATATGAGAAAGTCTGCAATATATCCAGTTCCCACTTCGCAGACCACAAAAAACTTAAGGCCAAATCTTGCTCTTTTTTTCGCGATGAACATTTTCCAGCTCAGTCTGCCTTTGAAGCGCATCAAACTCTCATCTATGCTGAGATTTTTATCTGGTATATAAAGATTTCGAAATTTGTTTCAAAGATGCTCCATGGTGTCATAAATTTTATTTAATTTTGGCCATGGATGATTATCCTTATCAAACTCTTCGTTATTTGTAAAATGAAGGAACTTCATCAGCAAAATAAATCTATCTTTCTGAATTACTTGTTGAAAAATAGGTGTTTGCAATATGTGACGTTTGGACCAATAATATTCTTGTTTAGGCTTTTTTACAATTCCTTGGAGAAACAAAACGGAAAAGAATAATCTAAGTTCTTTCTCATCCGTATCTGTCCATTTTTTCCACCTTGATCTTTCTCAGGAACTGCCTTATTCATATACTGCTGAGTGTATCTGTTGGTCTCTTTTACTATTATTTGCAACATAACATCGTCAAAAAAAAGTTCAAAATAATCCAAAACAGTTGCATCATCTGCCATAGTGAAATTTGGTCTGGGATTGCCAATAAAAGGAAATGAAGCAGGAGCTGGTGGAATATTTTGCATATCAATTTTGCACCACTGTCGGGCGTTTTGAATAGAAAATGAATTTTCAGATTCATCACTATCCACAGAGGAATCCGAGAAATTTTCATCAGTTCTGCTATAAATATCATCAATATACTCGGAATCAGAGTCAGAACTACTGTCAGTGTCGGAAATATCGTCAGGAACATAGGTCATATCATTCGCGAAACGCTTCCTGCCAGACATCTTTGAGCTCTGAAAAGCGCACACAAAATGCTAAAAAAAATTCTTTTTATATTTCGCAGAAACGTAGACAACTAATGCCATCTGTTAGTCGACATCTAAATAAACAATTAAACATTACAGAAAAGCCAAAATGAAACCATGAACGGGGAAAGAGCGGGTTACACACTTAAATAGACGGCAAAAACGCATCCCCGCGATAATCGCGGGTTGTGCAAATTTTGCTACTTCTACGTTGCCCGTGGAAATCGCGGGATGCACAGCGAGAGGGTTTTAATTAATATTCCCCCTCTGCATTCCGATGATTTAACTGTGTTATCTCTGAACAGAAACTCGGGGGGGGGGGGGGGGGGGGGACGCTTCATTGCGGCCGCGGCATGCTGGTTATCCAACAGTAGTAGAGTAAAAACTAATTTTTGTATTTGTAAACTGGTGTTTTTAAACTTTAAACAGCGTGTGAGAATCTCGCGCAGATGGCGAATATTTTGCAGTGCGAGAATACCTCGCTCTGTAATATTTTTTGCTCGAGATTTAAGAAATTTATGCGAGATTTTCACACTCTAGCGGGAACCCTGTAACCCTTTCTATACAAACTGCAATTTTGTCTCATAATTTCTTTTTATTTGAAGTTTTCAAAAACTTTTATTGCATCCTTAGTGCATCAAAGTTTAAAAATTCATTAAAAAAGAACAAATAATGATGCATGAATAAGATTAGAGATCTTGGATTTTTATCATTGGATATTTGCTTCCCATTGTGCATATCAGTGCCACCTATCGTTAACATTTAGAACTACAATCTTTCTTGTCATTAAAAAAAAATCCGATCACTCTCTAATCCTATTTATGCAAACCACAATTTTCTACCAATGTTTGTTCATTTTTAATGAATTTTTAAAGTTTTTACGGATTTTTTGATAACCATGTATGTTAGGTTACTTCACCTTCCAAAAATGTCCTTTCACCTTCTTCATTGTCACCTCTTTCCTCCCATTCCCCTTGATTGGCTTGATATATTTCTGTAAGTCACTGTTTCTTCTTACCTTCTTCACGAACATCAACACACTCATAACTATCATGCTTTCTTTTATTTCACTCTGTATTCACACCATATTTGTAACAAAACACACACTTCCTTTCAAACCAACTTTCATACAACAGTCCATATCATATTTCATTCCCTTTTCCATCCATAACATGAGAAAATATCTTCCAAACATCTATTCTACACTGATGAAATTCCCCCAGACAACTGATGGAGTCTGCAAATCAAAACATGACTAAAATCTATCTGATACTTAATTCGTTGCATCCAGGGACCGATTTGTAGAGATGGAGGCCAAGGGCAAAAGTTTCATTGGGGGCCCATCTTCAAATACTAAGGCAAAACTCACAAGAGATGAAGACAGCAGCTTAAAAACTCATGGACTCAAGAACTTAACTAATACAAGGCTATGGAACACATTAAAAGTACCGGTGAATTATACTTGCTGTATAAAACAGTGGTAGGGACAGTGAAAGTACACTATAACAGAAACACATAATTCAAAGCACGTCTGCACAGCGACAAAACACTTCAGATACACCAGCTGGGACATTGGTTGCACAATAAAATAAAGCCTTGGCACATGAACATTTTTAAAAGTCAGCAATTGGCAATTTTAAAATGGGAATGTGTGGCCCATAAACCAAGACTGCCGAACTGTCCCTTTTTTCCGATAGCCGCCGCCATTAGCCCGTGTCTTGTGCCAGCCCTGTGTACGTACATCGTAAATATTATAGAGACATATGTCATAAAAGAAAAAATATAATAAACAACACTAACCGGTATTATTCTCTTGTGAAGGAAAATTATTTTTATTGATTTTAACAGGTCGCTCCAGTTTTTTTTTTTTTCTTATCCTCTATGACACATTCAAATAAAAACATTCTGCTGATTCCCCCTCCCAAATGATTTTGCTGATAAGCCATCTTTGAGTGTTAACACAAACATTTTATTTCAGAACTATACACACAGTGGGATACTTGCTATTTATTAATTATTTTCAGCTGTTTTTTTGCAAGCTGCTTATTTATTTCTGGATGGATAGTGAATAAAGTGAGGAGGAAAAATGTTTCAAGCTATACAGAAATTAGAAATAACAGAGTTTTAGCTTGGCAATTAAAACAACATATTTTGAAACTGGGACAGTAATACGAAAATGGGTTACACATTTAAGTATGTTACTCTATATTTTTTCACTCTAAGAAAAATAATAGATACTTTTTTTTAAACAGAATGTTTAAAAGTATTTACAGCTTAGTAAACACACAATATTTTAATGTTAATTGGAAGATGCATTTTGCTAGACCATCTGTTAATGAATTTTGTTGTAAATTCTGTACTAAAAATTTTTCAGGGAAAAAAAAAAAAAGAAAACAGATAATCCGCAGTGCCATATAATACACATCTTAAAATTTTAAACTTTTTTTTACAGATAATCCCCTGATTATAGGCCATAAAATATAGTAATATAACGTTCACTGATTGACCCATGGAAATTTATCACACGTGTGCAAGGAAAAAGCCTAACACTTTAAAGATTACACATTTAAGACAGAAAAAAATTGCATAAAGCAACATTCTGGTTGACGAATCGGAAAAACATCTCTGTTACCAAGGAAATACACTGCGGTTACGGTTAATGAGAATTTGGAAGAACCGCTGAGGAAAAACACTGATGAACTTTGTCGAATGATCGAAAGAGAAACTTACTGCACGCAGGAAGCTAGCACCAATAACTAAGCGTCTTCCACGAACAATGCAAGCAACATGCTGCTGCTTCTTAGCAGGTTGTTAGCATAGATATTGAAGAGGATGGGGCGCAGTATGGAACCCTAGGGTACTCTGCTAATAATTGATGTCTTATTGGAGGAAGAAATCAAGACACATACCTTGAGTGATCGATCTTGCAAGTACAGTGCACTTCCTATTATCTGGGCTAATCACTGAGAAGGATCGCACAGATAATCCTAAAACTTCTTTTTATTAAACAACAAATCAGCATCAGTTCAGAAATTACTTACATTTGCATGCTGTATATCATCAAATTAGAAATTTTCCGTTTAACATTTGCTACTTAAAAAAATCTGCAAAGTGTCTTTGCTTCTGTTTGCACATCACTTGTTGTATATCGACACATATTTTATGAACAGCAGTAATGTCACCGTAATCAAATCCTCTTTGTCCCATATATCTGGCAAAGTTTACACAGACTGTAGAGCAGTAGAATGAGCAATTGTACTCCCTTATTTAGTACATCTTCTGCATCTGTACTATCATCACTATTAGATTTAACAATACAGTCAGTAATGAATGTCATCTGTCAAATACTGGCTTACATACGCATCACTTTGAAAACATCCAGATTTTTGAAAAATTCAAATTCTTTTGCATGTTCAAGAAGTAGGGTTACCACTATGCGGGAACTGTTTTACTGCAGGTACTCCTAAATGATTCACTTTGACTTGTACGGTTTAGTTAATAGCATTCCAGTCAAGATTCTAATTGAAATCAACATCGATTTTATATGCATGATAAGCTCTTAAAATTTTTTTGTGAGTCTGGAATGAGCAAGGATAATTGAGAGTGTACTGTATTTGCTTTTAGGGTTAGGGAGTTGGGATAGTTGATGTTTATCAGCTTATAGATGATTCTCTTGTGCCACACCGTATCAAAGGCTTTCTGCTAGTCAAGAAGCAGTATTGTTGAGTGATCTTAAACTGGAATATTATTTTCCTTGACCCTAAGGAGTTTATAAGTAGTGGAATTCTTGACTTGAAAACCAAACTGTTCAGAGATGATGTGTTTGTTCAAAGCAAGATGGTCATTCAGACAATCAAGGATTCTTCACCAACTTGTTCAGACCGCTTAGTAGACTTATTGGTCTGTAGGCAACAGGATTTGAGAGGTCATATCCCATTTTGGAAATTAGTTCATGAAGATACCTATTAGAAGTCCGTATCCTGCTTCTCTCCATAATTGTTTTGGGTGTACAATGTTATTTCATTCTTTCCAGTGGCTTATCCAACCATCAGTTGTATAAAACTTTTTTTCTCCTTATTTTATATAAAATTTTCTGCTTTTTTCAGTAAAATTGCTCTATTGATAAAAACTTATAAAACATTATTTAATACGGCGGATTAATCAGTTAAAATTTTTTATTTGGGAATACCTTACCGGAGCATCGAAAGTTCCGGAGGAGGAGAGAGGAGATTGAAGAGGAAGCCGCCATTAGTGTGAGATCCAGAAACGACTGATGATGGTTATGTGTTTATGTGTAACCGAAATATATATCGTCTACGGGGGAATAAGGTATTCCCAAATAAAAAATTTTAATTGCTCTATTGATTAGAGCATTCTTTAATCTGGCCATTAGAAAACCATTGTAAGAGTTCTACAGCAATTCTTTTTCCTTCTAGTTTCCACTTTCTTTGAAGATTCCAATTTGTAGTGAAAATTTCATTTCTGCCTTTCATGATTGTACCAAATGTTGAGTGCGGAACTTTTAATTCAAAATCAGCTTCTTTGAGACTTCACAAAGAGAGTCTTTCTCTTTTGTGACCTGCTTCCACTAGTAAAACATAAAATGACTGAGCTGTATAATGTTATTCGAGTTCATAAACAAAGAAGCCTTTCCTTGTCAGTTCAGGTAGTTGACAAAAGGCAAAAACTCATTTCTTACTGGTTTGAGACTGTCCCCCTAAGCCTTTCTATGGATTCTTTCGTCATTCTTTGTCACATAGTGAATTCTAATCCTACCCTTACCCATATATCCAGAGAGAAGAGATAGCAACACGTCTTCAGAACCTTAAACAAATTGAGTTTTTTTACAGCAGCATCACAAGGAAAAAAAGAAAAATGTTTTTTGTAAGTGAGAATTTTAGTTTGTTAAAGTAAAGTTTGTTTGTTGTTTCGGGTTTTATAAACTGCTTTTTCTTATAGTTACCGAATCTTAAAAGTGACTGTCACTGTAGTATAAATGCTTTTGTTGTCAGTGCAGAAAATTCATCATCTTTGCCCTTGTCCAAAATTCAAAGAGCGATTTATTACTCCCCTTTTGATTTCTCCACTTGATGTAAAATCTATGAACATTTCTTCTTCATCAGTTGAGAGTTCTGGAGTGTTTTGAAATAGATCCCTAACCCATTCATACTTGTTATCAAGTTCTTGTTAGCAAGATTTTTTAGAATTCTTTTCCAGCATGGCTAAATGATTTTCAATGGTTTCAAAAACAACTTCTACATATTGTTCTTCAGCCTTGTACATTTTAACATATTTATCCCATGTTCTCTAACATTTCTAGGTTTTTTGCTCTAAATTTCTGCTTCACTAATTCCAATTTTCTACAAAAAGCACTGATTTTATCAGTCGTATCCAACATATGTATATTTGCCCCTTGGAGTTGAAGATTCCAATGTATTTAAATTTCTCAACTATATCATCCAAGTAGCTCAGTTTCATCACAAACCATCTCAAAGCTATTCAACTTTTGGTCGGTTTTCCTCTTCTAGAAAAATGGCAATATCATCTCTTAATTCATAAACGTATTTCAAATATTTCCCACATGATAACTGTCTTGTCTCGCAATAAAGTAGCAATGATGAATGTACTGCACCCATGTCTAAAAAGATACTTGATTTTAGGAAGTCTCATTCTTATATAATTTACTACAGTCACAACTGTCTTTAGCTCAATATTCAGACCAGGAGTTATTTCTTTTGAAGCCAGAGCTTCTCTGTGAATCATGCAAAGTGGAGATTTTTGTTTCACAAGTGCTTGTACACATTGGAATCTTCTGGACATCATATGAGCACTATCAGTATTCAGATATACATGTCTGTAAGAAGCTGGTACCAGTGATTTGAAAAAGAAATGTATTTTAGAAAAAGTCGGTAGTATAAGAAAATGTGTAAGTCAATTTTATATTACAGTATAGGGATAGAGAAATTTTAAAGAGTTTGTAGTTGAGTGATTTGTAATGTCATTAACTATGTAAATTTATAGTGATAAAATGAAAATTTGGTAGTACATTTTTTGAAGGAACTGTTTATAGGTATAAAGCTCATAACAGTATTATCATTAATAATTTTTTTTGTCAAAAATGATCTTAAATCTATATTTTTAGAAAGTGATTGTATCAACCTTTCAAGTATATTAGGCAAGTTGGAGTGTTTAGGCTGATTATTTTACCAACTATGCGAAAAATTCCAGAGCTGGGGGTCGAACCCAGGACTACCGCTTAACGTGCGGGTGCTCTACCACTGAGCTACTCTGGGACGATTCCCAGATGAAATTTCTCACTTTAGAACCGTTGGCATTTATCATCTTCCTCTGCAAACCACAGATGGAACAGATGAAACAATTAATTCACGACAACTCCATTATGCCGCGGAAGTTATACAATGTTTGCAGAAAAAGATGATAAATGCCAACGGTTCTAAAGTGAGAAATTTCATCTGGGAATCGTCCCAGAGTAGCTCAGTGGTAGAGCACCCGCACGTTAAGCGGTAGTCCTAGGTTCGACACCCAGCTCTGGAATTTTTCGCATAGTTGGTAAAATAATATGCCTAAACACTCCAACTTGCCTAATATACTGATCTTAAATCTCTTACATAGTAAACAACTCATATTCACAATACTGTATTTACCCGCGTATAAGTCGAGAAATTTTGGACCAAAAAAAAAAAAAAAAGCTTTAAAGTGGTGGTGTCAACTTAAACAAGGGTCCTTAATTTTTTAAAAATCAGAAGTCAAAAATGCCCTTTTAATTGTTCTCTTCCCACATTCCATAACACAATGATGTCGTTTAAGGTTGATTTCCATACCTGGAAGAATGTAGTGATCTAAAGATTGAAAATGTGTATCATGTTGTAGTGGGATTAGGGCCAATTAGTTACATGTAGGCTCTAGGCCGAAGGGTAGGGCGTCCCCTGTGGAGGTCTTTCTGAGGGATCCTTACCCAATACATGATGAGCTGATGGCGACGAAGGAATTTTGTGCATTGTTTGACGAGTCCGATACAGAATCGGATCTTGAATCACTTTAACTTTGTATATTAGTACTTTACCATATCATACTATCAGTAGTGCCATATTATTATTATTCATTATTATCAGTTTAATATTGTATACTACTTTTGTATAATCTTTGTTATTGTTTATTTAGTTCTTCCCTTTTTTTCGGATGATTTTGAATAAATGTATTTTTAAAAAATTAAAGTTTCTTGATAGGGAAAGTGCTGGGTTGACTTATACGCGGGATTTTTAAAAATTCAGATTTCTTAATCAGGAAAGTGTGTGTGTGGGGGGGGGTCGACTTATATGTGGGATCGATGAATACGCAGGTAAATACTTTAGTGCACACATAGTGATGTTGATTTGTTTGATTATTTTATTTAGAAACTGGTGATGGCAGGGAAGTTTTAACTGAAGGTCGTCATGAATTCCATTTTTCCTTCCAGTTGCCATCTGGGTAAGAGAAAATTATTTAGATAAGCTCGCAATTTTTTATGTTGTATGTTTATTTGAAAAAGATTTTCACAATGAAACTTTGATAACTTTAATACTCATAAATGCAATTAAAAAACTGTATATTAATAAAAAATGAAATGTAAATAGCATAACATTACTTAAACTAATATGCAAGGTGTCGCAAAAGGATGGTAACAAGCTTTAATTCTTTATCATTAGTAATACATTGGCAATATAAATTGAAAAATATGTTCCAAATAAGGTAGGAAAAGGTTATATTAAGAAAAAATTCCTTTCTTTAATTTTCAAAAAGTGACACTTTAAATTTGTGTGTAATCTTCAATTACTACATAATTAAGGGAAGGATCTGGGGTAGAGATGGGGAAAAGCATTATTTTCAAAGAACAGTTGTTTACTGTTCCCGTTCTTTTTTAAAGAACAGTTCTTTTTCCTGTTCTTTTGAGAACAGGTTCTTTGATTTATCGTAGCTTTATTAGGACTATTTTATTCAATTTAAAAATGAAAATATACGTCCTTTTTAACATGTATTATGCTTTAATACAATTGCAAAATGTTTAAAAAAACTTTGCAACCAACATACTGGCTTTCTTTAATCAAGTATATTAACAGTAATTTTTGGTAAAAATATTTTAATTATATTAACGTTCTATAATATAGTGTTAAATATGCACATATTTCTAAAATCAAAATTTTTTCTGTGCTTTTTATTAACTTTTGTTATCCTTACTCATAGCATGTATGTAAAAAGAAATGGAAAAACTTCAATTCTAGAGAGAATTATTTAGGCCAGGCCTAATTTTCGATTACTTACCTGAGTGATACAATTATGCTTACATGAGTAAACAATATTTGAGTCTGATAGCTCCTAAAATGAGATAATATTCATAACTGTTTATTTTGATTAGACTATATTGCACAAAGCTTTGGAAGCAGCAGAATCAATAACTTTAAAATCTGTCCAAACAAAAGATTTTTTTTCTATCCATGAGGAAAAACTATCCAAACATAAGCATAACTAAGAGTTGTACCAGTAACAGCGCAAAGGAATGATCCGTTTCAACTAATCCTTGAACGGTCTGATACAATATGCCACGTGACTGCATACCCTTTTGTTTTAGTTTTTTCTTCTTCAGCACTACTGCAGTAAAAGAGCCGACGCACAAGAATGTCAGCCGCTGAAGCTGACAATCTGCGATGAAATCCTCCACCCCCTCCTTTCCTAGCCTTATTCCCAGTCCACACCATAAATTTCATGATAAAGCGTAAGTAATGCAAGACTTTGACCGTGGATAATGTGCCAGGGGGTCGCCAGGAAGTACGTTACCTCGGGCACATAATATCCACATTATCACAATGCACCTAAGCAATGCTAGCTTTGACCCTATAGTTTTAACTCTTGGAGGAATGGGAGGGGGGGGGGTTATAGAAGTTTTTTTTCGGACTTTCTAACATTTTAATACAAAAATAATAATGATAAAAAAACTCAAAATACTATAAGAGTGTTCACTATAACGAAAGCTGCAGAGAGAGCACCCCCTTCAAGGCCGTACCCGGGGGGTCTGGTTGCCCTTCCTCCCGAAATTTAAAATTTTAACAAAATAATAAAGTTGAAGTCTTTGTGAAAAATTCAGCCTTTTTCTTTCGTTTGGTCCCCCTCCGAAAGTTTTGTCTGGATAAATTTTTTTCTGGATACGATTTCCCCTTGTCTCCTATCTAAGCACTCATGCAAGATCGTACCCAAGGGGGTGAATCAGGAAGTCTGCCCCCCCCCCCCAATTTAAAATGTTGTTAACAAAATAATAATGATGAAGTTGTTTGCTGAAAAATTCAGCCTTTTTCACCGTTCGCTCCGCCTCTTAAAAAAAAAAAAAATATTGTTCCAGGTCTAGCTCCAAGAGGTTATGTATCTGGCTCGGGTTAAAAAAAAAAAAGAAAAATCCTTCTTTGGCTACTACAAATAAAAATCTATGTATCAAGCTCCAGCTGAAAAGGACAAAAATTGCAGGATATATCCCCACACCCAATTTTCAACTTATGTAGCAAGATTTTTAATTTTTTTGGAACTATTGCAAAAACATTTTGTTCATTTATACATCACTGCAATTCATACCCCTCACCATCCCCCCACCCCCCCAAAAAAATTCTGACTACGTCCCTGTATAAATACACCATATACATATAATGTAATAATGTCGAGGGAGAGACATCCAAACCCATAGGACCCCCTCCCCCTTTCTAAGTACGGCCTTACTTCTGACTCCAAGTCTACAACTTAGACCCTGTATTCAGCTCAGAACGGAATTAAAGCAAATGAACAGATCAAAAGAACACCTTTCACCCCGTTCACCAAAGAACACTTCGTTTACTCCGTTCCTAAAAGAACACCAGTTCTCTTCGTTCCTCCAAAAAACACCTAGCTCTCCGTTCCGCGAAAGAACGCTGAACTAGGTGTTCCAGCTGAACACCTCACCAGCCGTGATCAAAGAACTGGTTCTTTTTCAGCCAATAGGAGAGGTCTCCTCGGAACAGGTTCTTTTTCAGCCAAAAGGAGATGGCTGAGAGCGTATGAAGGGAAGGCACGTTTTATATGGAGATAGTGCAATGCTCATATTATTGTTTGACGTTGATAAAAAAAAAATTTCGATTTATTTGTGTTTCAGACTATCATTTTCTTTATTATTAAATTTTTTACTTTGATTGAAATTGAGTAGTTTGGATGGAATAATAAAAATTGACGAATTGTTTTCCTGTAAGTGCATTTCGTATTGAACATATAAGAAAGTTTCTTATTCTTAGCCCGGGTCCACTCTAAAATTATGGTAGGTTGGGCTAAAAGTTCTATCCCCCCCCCCCCAGATAATCATCATCGTTATCGTTATTTCTCAAAATAGCTAAGATTCTGCAATTACTTAGAATTTGATAAAGCTAAAATTGTGAACTTCTGTCCCCACCATCAGATACGTAGCCAAGGTGTGAACAGGAGAGGGGGTAGGATGGGGGGAGGGGTCTGGTCCCCCAGAATTTAAATTTTTCTTAGCAAAAAAATATTAATCACGCCTTTTAATGAGAAATTTCACCTTTAAGGCATTTTCCAAAATTTATGTTTACAACGATCTTACCTGCCATAAAATTTTGAAATGTCGGACCTTAATGAACTGAGAACATGTTTTTGCCGTGATCACTGAACAGGGTATTCCCGTTCTTTCTTGAGAACAGGTTCAAAAGAACAGGATGTTCATTCTTTCCCCATCTCTAGTCTGGGGGTCCAGACCTACCACGAAATTTTGATTTTTGTACACAAAAGGATGATGATGAAGTCTTTTATCAAAAAATTCTGCCTTTTTCACTGTTTGGACCCCCCTCCAAAACTTTTTCCTGGATACGTCCCTCATAAGCCTCATACAAAAAATTCCTAGTTAGTAAAATGTGCAAGGGGTTGGGAAGACTACTTTTTTTTTATAGTTAACTACTTTTTTCAAAAAGAAGTTGTAGTTAACTACAACTACTTATCAGATGTAGTAGGTTTACAACTACTTTACAACTACTTTTGAAATGTAGTCTCTACTTTTAAGAGATTTTGCTAAAAGATCCAATTTGTATTTGGACTTGATATATTGATATACTAATTGCAGAATGTATTAGTATGATTTCTAATAAGTGAAAACTATTACTGTAACTTTGTTAATTATTAAAGTAAGTTAAAACTAATTAAATCTTTAATGACTGCATAAAATTACAATATTGACTACATACTTCTGTTCAACATATAACACAGGTCAACACAAATCTGGGGTTTGTAGAATAACACTTTTTTCTTAGTAGTAAATCAGCAACGCTGATCACAAATATGACAGTTTTTTGCTATCGCCCAAATATGACAGTTTTCACAAAACAAAAAGGAAGGGGTGCTGTTGGTGAAATTAATGTGTAATATTTATTAAATAAAATACATTCTTAATAAAAACAAAAATTTTCTTAGTAAAATGACATTTAATAGATGTAAAATACAGTACTGCACTAAAGGATGTGAAATATAAATAGAGATGATGCCACTTTATGTATTGGTGTTTGCCTGAAAGGGGCAATTTTCTACCACGCATTTGTAGTGACAATGTAACATTGTTCGTTTATTGATACCTTACGTTTGTTTTGTCAGTTTCATATAGCAATATGGCATCAAGTTGTTGTGTAAATAAACCAGATTCTTTGTCACATCTGTGGTAAATATGTTGTCAAAAAAAAAAAAAAAAAAAAGTCAGTGGAACATAACCAATTTTGTTAAAAAGGCATGTTATGCTTACTTCAGTATGAAACTTGGTGACCAGGAAAAGAAATAGGCCCATGTCAGTCATGTCTTGAACATCTACGGAAATAGACTCAAGTTAAAATATAATCTCTTCCTTTTGCTATTCCAATGGTATGGCGAGAACTAGCTAGTCATGAGGATTGCTATTTTTGTTTAACAAAAGGCTACAATAGTAAAAACAAAGCAAATGTTGTGTACCCAGAAATTATTTCAGCTATTAGACCTGTACTGTTGGGTTCAGATTTAGCTGTGCCTCTACTTCCTACATTTCTTGATTTATCATCTGATTCTCAAG
Organism: Cheiracanthium punctorium; assembly: GCA_038373885.1. NCBI lineage: Eukaryota > Metazoa > Arthropoda > Arachnida > Araneae > Cheiracanthiidae > Cheiracanthium > Cheiracanthium punctorium. The sequence continues at coordinate 2,006 of JAWZYV010020217.1, read as the reverse complement.
AATTGAGCCATGGTGAAACTGAATTCTTGTACACAAACCAAGCAACTGATGAACCACAAAAAGTCAAGCAAACTGAGTTAAATGATTTAGTATGTGATTTAAATCTTTCGAAACGAACTGCTCAAATTATACAATGCCCCTGGCATAAGAATAAAAATTTACTAGTTGATCAACATTTTCTTGGTACAAAAATCGAGAAAAAGAATTTACTAAGTATTTTTCCCAAGAAAACTTGTATACTGTATAGATAGTATTCCTGGACTTATGACTTTATTATTTTCCACCCCTGATCATAATCAATCTCAGTGGAGACTATTTATTGATTTTAGTAAGAGAAGTTTAAAAGGGTCTTACTTCATAATAATAATCTTCTACCTTCAATTTCTGTAGCTCATTCAGTAATTTTTTAAGAATCATATGAAAAATTTAGTTTTCTCCCCAGTAAAATAAAATTACAATAATTTAAATAAATAAATCTGGGGATTTTAAAATATTATCAATGTTATTAGGCGAACAAGGCGGCTATACCAATGCCCTGTTTCTTGTGCGAGTGGGATAGTCAAGCTAAACACCAACACTGGATCAGGAAGAATGGCCTGCAAGAAGACATTGAAATCCAGAATAAAAAAATGCCATTTGGCAGAACTTAGTTGATCTAAAAGAAGTCCTCGTGCTTCCCCTGCACATAAAATTAGGTTTAATGAAAGAATTCGTAAAAGCCTTAGATAAATCAGGTAATTGTTTTCGATATTTAAATGAAGTTTTTCAGCATTTATCGGAATATAAAATCAAAGAAGGTGTGTTCATCGGCCCAGGTATAAGATGGTTTAAGAAGGACAAAAAATGTAAGGAAAAAGTGAAATCAGTCGAGAAAGATGCAGGGGTTAGTTTCAAAGACGTTACTCAGAAATTTTTAGGAAATTACAAAGATCCTAACTATACAACCATTGTTGAAAAAATGCTTCAAAATTTCCAAATGAGTAATATGAGTTTAAAAATACATTTTCTGCACTTACATCTCTAATCTTTTTTTGGCAAGCTTGGTGAAATGAGTGAAGAACAAGGAGAGAGATTTCACCAGGACATAAAATGCATAGAAAAACACTATCAAGGACACTGGAATGTCAATATGTTGGCAGATTACTGCTGGGGGCTGAAAGAAGACACTAAACCAGCTTCAAAATCTAAAGACCACAAGTGTTCTTTTGATGATACAGAAAAGTAATTTTACTGTATATATTAGAATATAATTCCTTATAAAATATGCACGCACATTTATGCATGTATATATATACAGGGTTGTTGGATTTGCTGCCCGGGTGGCTTCCCATTTTCCCCACTGTGGTGGGTTTGGCAGTAGAATTATTTAACTAAGACTGAAATCTCAGAGGGCTCTTTAGCATTATTTTCTTCAGGCTCATTTGAGCTTGTTGCACAAAATTTATTTGATGAGCACTGGATGACCTTTTTCACTTTTCTCAAAGAGTTTGGAAGTGAACGAGTAACTTTCTTCACAGCTTTACCAAGACTTTGTCTAGATTTATATGGAGATAAAGTGGTATTAGAATATCCTTGTGAAGTTTGTCTTTTATTCTGCCTTCTTAATCTCTGTGAAAGAGCATTTTTAGCTTTATGTTTCATAAGAGCAACTGCTGTCATAGAAGCTTTCATTTTTGCTTTTCTTTTTCCATTTTATCACAAAAGCGAGCTTTTTTTTTTTGCCTTTCAGCTGCCTTTTTAGCCATCAGTTCACCTAAATGAAATATTAATTAAAACTAAATGGCAAAGAAACAGGTTTGTCATTCCGTCACAAATCATTGTCCTTCTGTAACAGGAAAATTGTCCTTCTGCCACCACATAGTCACACTATTTATTGTGAAACTAGCTGCATACCCGTTCTCTGCACGGTAGGGAACAGAAATTTTTGTCACATGTATAATTAGAATTGATTCCAGTGGTATGGAATCTAAAAATAAGCAAAATGATTTTACTCTTGTCATAAAATT
>JAWZYV010020216.1:0-20946 GCA_038373885.1 Cheiracanthium punctorium | reverse complement strand
AAATTACTGCTTCTATAAGCGCTAACACAGAGTCTTATACTCTCAACAGAACGAACGTCTATTTCTCATAGCAGTCAAAAACAGATTGACTCAACCGGGGCAGCAGACTGTCGTATTTATAGGGGACGCAGAAGCTATCAGAAATTTCTCGAAGGATCCCCTTAAAGAGCGAAGTTAGATTACGTCATAGGAATACAGTTGAGTCATTAGACTATGACGCAATATTAATGCAGGAAAACGAAATATATAGGCCCCATTGGAAAAATCGCGCCAAATATCCGAAATATCGCCAAGCCTGGCGACATTTTGGCGAAATATCGCCAAGTTTGGCGCCAAAAATAAGTCTTCAAAAGTGACGTCAGCTAAGCTCTAGCATCAATATTTCTCGAGATTTTATAAAACCCTATGTTAACCAATGGGGAAACTCAAAACTCCATAACTCCAGTTCTAGGTAACCGTTTATGATGCAACCAAATACAAAATTTAATTATTTGACACGTGGAATACAAATTTTAAGCTAGTTTACCCCTGGAACAGCGGGTTGGTGGTTGGCGCAAAAAATTCGTCAAATTATAATACTTAGGAATAGAAGCTTTCTATTATTGAAAAAAGTTTTTTATGCGGTTCAGTGGTTACAGAGATAATGGCTTCGTCGGGATTCGATTCTTGGGTTCATCGTTCTAAAGTCCAGTGTATGTAGAAAGTTCTAGTAAAAAGTCCATTGCCAGGATGGATCACAAATTTAATTGCTTCTAGAACTTCATTGAACAATCAACTGTACAAAATTCACAGGCAATAATGGCTAGTACCTTGCTTATAATAGTCCGAGCTCAGTATAGAAGCTCTCAAAGATGCTGTATTTATTACAAAAATAAAACACTTCAAATGGCAAAAATTCAATGGAAAATTTCAAAGGAAATCATAAACAGTCCCTCGGGACTCAGCAATGAAGAATTTACACTCTGTACACAAAAACAAGCAAAATATTGCTTCCAATAGCACAATTTACAGAGTACTGCATCAAACTCAATTAGGGTTCGAATATAACTATCTCTCGTGGCCTGTCCTGCTTCAATTTATAGGTGTCACAGAAGCTAAGCGAAATTTCTGGTAGGAGCTATTTCTCGAAGAACCTCTATAAAGCTTATGTCATGGAAATACAAATGAGTAATACTAAGCTACAGCGCAATACTAATGCAGGAAAACAAGCATTACAGGCCCCATTGGTAGAACCGCCCCCAATGACCGAAATGTCGCCAGGCTTGGCGACTTTTTGGCGTAATAGACAAATTTGGATCGACAAATTTGGCGTCAAAAATAAGTTCCCATAAGTGAAATCAGCAAAGCTCTAGCACCAATATTTCTCGAGATTTCTAGAAAACCCTGTGTTAACCAATGGGCAAACCCAAAACTGCGTACGTACGATTTTGATACAACAAAATGCAAAATTTAATTATTTGACGCGTAGGGTACGAATTTTAGAATAATTTTAATATGTGGGAGAAAAACAATATATATATTGTTGCGGAATTACTCCATTACTCCTGAGGTTCGTCGTTCTAAAGTCCAGTTGGTGTAAAAAAAAGTTCAAGTAAAAAGTCACTTGTCAGGATGGAACACAAACTTTATTGCTTCTAGAACTTCGTTGAACAATGAGCTGTACACAATTCACAAGTACAATCTAGCAGTAACGTGCTTTTAACAATCCGCTTAGGTCAGAAGCTCTCACAAATGCTGTATTTCTCACACAAAATAAGTCACTTTCACAGGCAAAAATTCCGTGGAAATATTCAAGAGATATAGTACACAATCCCTTAAGACACAGCAATGAAGAATTTACACACAGCACTTTAAAAACAGCTTCACAAAGCAAGCTAAACACAGCTTCTATAGCACTATCAATTCACACAAAACAAGCGTGCTGAGAGCTCTTCACACATTGACCGTTCAACTCGCACTGAACCATTCGGGGCAATGCGCGCTTCTATAAATAGCTGACGCAGGAGGTACAAGAAATTTCCAGAAAAGTCAATTTCTCGAGGGCTCTACATAAAGCGGGAATTTTGATTACGTCATAGAAGAGAAATGTTAGGTTATCATGCGTTTTTAATGCAGGAAAAACAACTTCCAGGCCCCATTGGGAAAATCGCGCCAAATGACCGAAAAGTCGCCAAGCTTGGCGACTTTTGGCGAAATACGCCAAATTTGGCGCCAAAAATAAGTCCCCAAATGTGAAGAGATCTAAGCTCTAGGACCAATATTTCTCGAGTTTTCTAGAACCTCCATTGAAAAACAATGGCAAACCGAAACCTCCATATCTCCGGTTCTAACTGGCCGATTTTGATGCAACAAAAAGCGAAATTTATGTATTTGAAGCGTAGAATACGAATTTTAAACCATTTTAAGCCACAGGGCAGCGGGTTGCCCCGAAAATTCGTAACAATATATATATATATATATATATATATATATGTATGTATGTATATATATACCCGTTTAGTATTTAGAGGTGCCTTCAGAGCGTAATGTAATTCTTATGAGTGTTGCTGCAAAAGAACTATGTGATATAATGCATAAAGGTACCTTGTAATACACAGGAATAGTGAAGCTTTCTGTAAATGAAAAATGCTTCAGAATCGGTTCAGTATTTACGGAGATGTTAGAGCGCGTAATCCAATTCTTATGAGTCTCCCTGTAAAAGAAACTATTTGTGAAATCTGCATAAAAGGTAGCCTATAAAATTCAGTTATGGTGCAGCTTTCTATTAGGTTAAAGTTTTAGAACCTGTATAGTACTTACAGTGATGCCCATTGAACGTAATGTATTAGAATTATTTAGAGCGTACCTGTCAAAGAACTATTTATGCTATATGCATAAAGGGTAGACTACATATTAATCCAGGGCATGAGCTATTTTCACTCCAAATTTTCCTCCAATCCCTTCTGCGTTTTTGCGTGATTGAGTCAAAAACACCCAAACATGCGAAATTTAACATTTATCATATTAGTAGAATGACTTTCAAAAAAGAAACATAATTTTTTTTAATCAATGCTAAGTACGGTATAATATTACTTTTTAATAAAAACTTTTTAACAAAAAAATTAAACCGCCGAAAAACTCAAAAGCAAAAAATAATAAACCTTTTCTTAATTAACCTTAATAACTAAGTTCTTAAACTAATGTAAGTATACCTAAGTAAGTTTGAGTCGGTGCCAAACAACCAATGAACAAAGATCACTAAATTGCCTAAATCTCTATTATTAACCCTTTAACGCGCAGTGTTGCCGCTCTGGCAACGCCAAACTCTGAAGTTTTGACTGTTGCCAGTCACGAAGAATAGATTGGATTTCTATATAAATAGTTGCGGGTGACATAACTCCACGTAAATCCTTTACTTTTTAGCACGTCATTTCCGTCAAAAAATTGTCACGATTATTTTTAACAGCACTGACATCTGCCAAAAAACGGAAGAATGCGAGAACAGCTGGATAAATTGCCCAATGCATAAAAAAGGGCAGCCTTTGCCATCGCTCAACTTTTCGATCGTCCGCCATCTTGCTGGTAGTTAAGTTGAGCGATGGCAACGGCTGCCCTTTTTTCAGCATTGGGAAAGGGTTGTGCCTCAAAGGGTTAATAGGAGTAATTTATTGTTCACACACAGATTTTGAGTTGTGTATTACAAAGTAGACCTCTCTGCATTTCTGAGAAAGCTCGTTGATCGTGAGAGACATGAGGAGAGCGCATTTTTTGGAATGTTAATGTTTATCCCCGGAGATTTCACGTTGCACTGTCAATTTGATTTGGTTATTTCTTTAAATTTAAGGTAATTTAGTGATCTTTGTTCATTGGTTGTTTGGCGCCACTCAAACTTACTTAGGTATACTTACATTAGTTTAAGAACTTAGTTATTAAGGTTAATTAAGAAAAGGTTTATTATTTTTTGCTTTTGAGTTTTTCGGCGGTTTAATTTTTTTGTTAAAAAGTTTTTATTTTATAATTTTTTGTGGCTATAAACGCAAATTAACAGCTTAGTGACGTCGAATTGAGCAAGCGAATTCTATACATTCATCTGTGTACGTCACACAGTAGCTAGAATTAAAAAATAACTATTACGCATGCTCGGAAATTCAAGAAATTTAGGATCTTTCAACAGTTCTGAAATTTCCTATTTGCAATATTTGACGCATTATCATACCTCCAAAACAAAAACGTCGCCAAGCGGTACACCTTTCTTTATGGTTGCATGTCAAAACTACCACCGGCAGGGTATTTCACTCCCGCTGAACATCGCCCACGATGCCGCCAGAACCAACACTAAATGAACATCAAATGTAAACAGCACCGGAACGGAACATAAACCAATTCTTTTTAGCTGTATGAATTTCGAAAAAAAATTAACAAATTGAACTTCGGAAACTTTAATAACATTCAAATACTCTTTTGCGAAACGGCAAACAAAAACAAAATGTGTGCGTGGGATTTACACATTCGCATGCGTTAACATGATTTATTCAAAATTAAAGCATCGGCGCATATGTACGTAAATTCAGAACTACAAAAAATCTTAAAAGAATCTTTTTAACACATTCAGAACATTAACACATTCAGAAAACAAAATGTACACATATGTGCTGTGTACTGTGAACGAAGATGTATAGGTGGTTTGATGTGCAATTTTAAACGGTGACATAAAAACGTCGCCAATATCCCTTGCAATGGACGATATCGATATGATGCTGTTTCAATCACGTGTCGGTGGAAAATACAAATTTGAACTAATCAGATGGAGACATTGAGTGTCAACTGAAACTACATTTTAAGTTGATTGGTTGAAGGTTACGTGTTGGCTGAAAAATGATGTCACACGGACACCGTCCATTTAAAAAAAATCAACTCTTCTGGTAATAGCATCTAATAAATATCGATTCAAGAGCTTATATGCCTCGTAGAGCTCCTATTTTATTTTATGAAAACTATAAAATTTAAGGAATATTGAATTTTCACGAGGAAAAGGAAAAAGATCACTAAACGATCTGGCATTTAAAACAGCTATTTAAAAGTCACATTTTATGCGTGTTCATACATTACAATCAGTGAGTGAAAAATCAATCATCCCCTGTTTTCCTACCCTTAGGGTTGGAATTTTTTTTCCAAATCTATATGGGACAAACTTCGGGGTATACCCTTTCCAATAAAAAAAGAATTATCAAAATCGGATTACTCTGTAAAAAGTTATGCGTGGTCATACATAAAAAAATATATATACGCGTCGACTTGAGAACCTCCTCCGTTTTTCGTCGGTTAAAAATGTGTCAATAACATATTTTGGAACAATAGACTACACCTTTATTAAAAATGACTTTCAACCAAGGGGTGTAACCGTTAGAATCAATTAAAAAATATACGGTATAACAATGCTCTATAAGAATATTTGTCAATCATATACTTTGAAACAGTGAACTAAACCGCTATCAAAAATGACTTAAAACAAAGGGACATAACGGTTAGAAACAGTGCAAAAATACACGGTATAACAATGCTCAATAGGAATTTATGTCAATAATATACTTTCAAACAGTGGACTAAACTTTTATTGAAAATGACTTTCAACAAAGGAACGTTCTTGTTGTATATAATGCAAAAATACACGGTATAACAATGGTCTGTAAGAATGTGTGTCAATAATATGCTTTGAAAACAGTGTACTAAACCTTTATTCAAAATGACTTTCAACAAAGGAACGTAATTGTTGGATATACTGCAAAAATACAGGGTATAACAAAGGTCTGTAAGAATGTGTGTCAATAATATGCTTTGAAACAGTGGGCCAAAATTTTATTTAACATGACTTTCAACAAAGGGACGTTCGTTCTTCTTAATAATGGAGAAAAACACAGTATAACAGTGTTCTTTTAAAATGTGTGTTAATAATATACTTTGAAACTGTGGATTGAACCTTTATTTAAAATGACTTTCTACAAAGGGACGGAATTATTGGATATAATGCAAAAATACGCATATGATCTGTAAGAATTTGTGTCAATAATATGCTTTGAAACAGTGGACTAAACTTTTATTTAAAATGATTTTCAACAAAGGGACGTGTTTGTTGAATATAATGCAAAAATCACGGTATAACAATGGTCTTTAAGAATGTGCGTTAATAATATGCTTTGAAACAGTGGACTAAACTTTTATTTAACATGAATTTCAACAAAGGGATGTAATTGTTGGAAATAAGGCAAAAATACACGATATAACAATGCTCTTTTAAAATGTGTATTAATAATATACTTTGAAACTGTGGATTGAACCTTTATTTAAAACGACTTTCTACAAAGGGACGTAATTATTGGATATAATGCAAAAATACGCAGTATAATAATGGTCTGTAAGAATGTGTGTCAATAATATGCTTTGAAACAGTGGACTAAACTTTTATTTAAAATGATTTTCAACAAAAGGGCGTATTTGTTGGATATAATGCAAAAATCACGGTATAGCAATGGTCTTTAACAATGTGTGTTAATAATATGCTTTGAAACAGTGGACTAAACTTTTATTTAACATGAATTTCAACAAAGGGGTGTAATTGTTGGAAATAAGGCAAAAATACACGATATAACAATGCTCTTTTAAAATGTCTGTCAATAATGTACTTTGAAACAGTGGTCTGAACCTTTATTTAACCCTCTCGTCACCGAATTATGAAAAATCAGAGAAAAAAAAAATCTGTCTAGCATTTAATGCATCTGAAATACTATTATAAATCATGCAAAAATATTTTTTTCTAATATCGATTAATATTAGATTTTTCTAATATTAATTTCTGCATTTTCGAAAGATTTTGTTATGCTAAAATTAATTTAAAAGGATGCACATATTAGGTAAAGGTTGAGGAATAAGAAAAAAACTATACTTACCTTTAAAAGAAAAAAAACGGTAAAAAAGCAGCGTCAATATTTTCTTAATTTTTCTCCTGAAACAATAAAGCGAAAACTGTAAAAATGATCTAAATTGACTAGTACTGCAATCTAGGCACGATTTATGCATCTAGTTAAGAGCCTCATATACTTTCTACATGAATTAATGATATTGATATCACTGAAAGAAAAAAATCTGATGTGTCCAACACGACTTCCTTGCACGTATATTAGATCAAAAATATTTTCGACGCACTTCCTCTAAATTTATTTGTTTGAAAGAGATAAAATATCAATAATAGTAAGGTTTAGCGATTTGCAGCCAAATATTTCTATATCGCCAAGCTGAGTTCAATTTGAAAGATTTCCTTCTGACACTTTATTTGGCGATATTTCACCAAAAGCCGACAAACTTGAGATAGTCAGCGAGATTTTGGGGATAGCCAAAGTGTCTGTTAGACATTGACCACAGACTTTCAATGAATTTAATGCATCCATACACCTCAATGTATTCAAAGTCATTTGGCTCACCCTGTAAATAAATTCTCAGTCGATTGCTGTCAAAAAAGATATTGAAAACAGTTAGATATTACAATAGTTCTAAATACAAAAGTTAAAAAATCTACGGGTTAGTTTTAGAGTTATACAAAATACGAAATAACTTTTGGCGCCAAATTTGGCGATATTTCGGCGAAACTGGTCAATGTCGACGACATTTGGCGATATTTCGGCGAAACTCGTCAATGTCGACGACATTTGGCGAGATTTTATGCATGAACCAAACAATGACAGATTATCGCCAAATTTGGCGATATTTCGCCAAACTCGCCAAGAACGATGACAAATGGCGATACTTTGGGCATGGACCAAATGATTGACTATCGCCAAATTTGGCGATATTTCGCCAAAACTCGCCAAGGTCGAGGACAGACGGCGAGTTTTTGGGCATGTACCGAATAATGACTGTCTACAGTTGTATTATATTGAAGATGTCCATAGACATTAAAGTACTAAAATTCTTTTCGGTGGTCCTGTAAATAAACTCTCCAGTAGATTGGAACCAAAAATCGAGATACACAACTAGATGTTACAACATTCTTATATATGAAATTTCATAATAGTTTTTGAGATTTGAGAGTTAAATATGCACACACGTACACCAAAAGTCGCCAAGCTTGGCGACTTTTGGCATAGTTCTTGAGGGAGGCACGTGACCGTGGTCGGACCATTACCTAACTTATGTGGTAGGACAGTATTGTGCTTGAAATGGATGAATGCCCCTAAAATTGCCATTGACCGTAATGTATTGGAAATCTTTTGAGTGTTCCTGTAGCAGAACTACAAATGATAAAGACACTTTTTTTAATGGAGAAATTCATTTTCTAACTCTTTACAGCATACATCACTTCTGAGTCGTTTGAAATAGCCCAATACCTCTAAAAAACGCTTTGATGAATTTCGGCCCATAGAGCGTAATGTATTTCGAATCTTTTGGGCGGTTCTGTAGATAAACTATCCAGTCGAATGGGGAGGTGCACAACTAGATGTTACAACTATCCAAAATATGAAGTTTCGACATTCTACGCCTAATAGCTTTCGAGTTAGGCGAGTTTAATGAATTTCGGCCCATAGAGCGTAATGTATTTCGAATCTTTTGGGCGGTCCTGTACATAAACTATCCATTCGATTGCCACCAAAAGGGGAGGTGCACAACTAGATCATAGAACAATCTTAAATATCAAATCTCAACATTCTACGACCAATAGTTTTTGAGATATGCGAGTTACATACATACGTACGTACGTACAGACGGCATGGAAAAACTGGCCACAGCAGACTCGCCGCTGGTCAAAATGAGTTGCAGACGCGTTAATATGATCGTGCATGCTAGCCTACGATAGGATGCATCGAAAAAAATTTTAAAATTAAATTTAGAGGTAGTCAAAATCGGTTTTTTTGTCGAAATTTGGCCCCCAAAATTTTTCGGGATCACATTACTTCCTTATACTACGTACAAGGAAGTAAAAATACTAAATTCCACTGTTTTCTCTCTAAATATTGCTATTTGAAGTAGTAGCCTCCTATGAGGTTCAGGGTGACGAGAGGGTTAAAATGATTTTCAACAAAGGGACGTAATTGTTGGATATAATGCAAAAATACACAGTATAATAATGGTCTGTAAGAATGTGTGTCAATAATATGCTTTGAAACAGTGGACTAAACTTAATGTGTGTCGTTAATATGCTTTGAAACAGTGGGCTTAACTTTTATTTAAAATTACTTTCAACAAAGGGACGTAATGGTTAGAAATAATGCAAAAGTACACGATATAACAATGCTTTTTAAGAATTTGTGTCAATAATATACTGTAAAACAGTTCACTGAAACTTTATTAAAAATGACTTTCAAGAAAGGGGCGTTAATTGTTGGAAATAATGCTGAAATACACGATATAACAATGCTCATTAAAAATATGTGTCAATAATATACTTTGAAACAGTGGACTAAACCTTTACTTAAAATGACTTTCAACAAAGGGACGTAATTGTTAGAAATAACGAAGAAATAAACGGTATAACAATGCTGTTTATAATGTGCTTCAATAATGAACTTAGAATCAAAGGATTATATTAAAAATGCCTTTGAACAAAGGGACATCATCGTTAGACTTAAGGCAACATATTCTTTCAATACATTCTTCCATGTCAAAAATATACGGTATAACTATGCTTTTTAAAAATGCGTCAATAATATACTTTTAAACAATTGGCAAAATTTTTTAGAATAACTTTAAACAAATGGAAGTAATTGTTTGAAATGTATGTAAAAGTATGGGTTAAAGCGCTTATACACTGGATTAACTTAGAGAATGCCTTTCATGCATTAGCGTAAATAGCTCTTCTACAGGGACACTCAAAACAATTTTAATTCATATCGGTCTCTGTAACTACTGAACTGAAATTTTTTTTCACTGATAGAGAGCTGTGCTACTCCTGAGTAATATGGGCTGCCTTTCATACATATATCACAATTTTAGGGGGGCTCTCATAAAAATACACAAAATCGGCATATCTGTAACCATAGACCCGATTCTATAAACATTTCTCAGATAGAAAGCTGCATTATTCCTGAGAATCAAAAGCTAAAATTTATGCATATAGCATAAATATTTCTTTTACAGGAATTGTCAAAATAATTCAAATGCAATATCCTCTATGGGTATCTCTATAACTACTGAACCGATTCACAAACTTTTTTCACCAATAAAAAGGTACACTATTCCTGTAAATTATACACGGCCTTTCATGTACATATATGTATGTAGATATATATGCATAATTCTTTTTGAGACACTCATAAGAATTACATTATGCTCTGTGGGCATCTGCGTAACTACAGAACTGATTCTTAAACTTTTTACTTCCTTGTACGTAGTATAAGGAAGTAATGTGATCCCGAAAAATTTTGGGGGCCAAATTTCGACATAAAAACCGATTTTGACTACCTCTAAATTTAATTTAAAAAAATTTTTCGATGCATCTCATCGTAGGCTAGCATGCACGATCATATTAACGCGTCTGCAACTCATTTTGACCAGTGGCGAGTCTACTGTGGCCAGTTTTTCCATGCCGTCTGTACGTACGTACGTATGTATGTAACTCGCATATCTCAAAAACTATTGGTCGTAGAATGTTGAGATTTGATATTTAGGATTGTTCTATGATCTACTTGTGCACCTCCCCTTTTGGTGGCAATCGAATGGATAGTTTATGTACAGGACCGCCCAAAAGATTCGAAATACATTACGCTCTATGGGCCGAAATTCATTAAACTCGCCTAACTCAAAAGCTATTAGGCGTAGAATGTCGAAACTTCATATTTTGGATAGTTGTAACATCTAGTTGTGCACCTCCCCTTTTGGTTCCATTCGACTGGATAGTTTATCTACAGGACTGCCCAAAACATTCGAAATACATTACACTCTATGGGCCGAAAATCATTAAACTCGCATATCTCAAAAACTATTAGACGTAGAATGTTGAAACTTTATATTTAGGATTGCTGTAACATCTAGTTGTGCACCTCCCCTTTCGGTTCCATTCGACTGAATAGTTTATCTACAGGACCGCCCAAAAGATTCGAAATACATTACGCTCTATGGGCCGAAATTCATCAAAGCGTTTTTTAGAGGTATTGGGCTATTTCAAACGACTCACAAGTGATATATGCTGTAAAGAGTTAGAAAATGAATTTCTCCATTAAAAAAAGTGTCTTTATCATTTATAGTTCTGCTACAGGAACACTCAAAAGATTTCCAATACATTACGGTCAATAGCAATTTTAGGGGCATTCATCCATTTCAAGCACAATACCGTCCTACCACATAAGTTAGGTAATGGTCCGACCACGGTCACGTGCCTCCCTCAAGAACTATGCCAAAAGTCGCCAAGCTTGGCGACTTTTGGTGTACGTGTGTGCATATTTAACTCTCAAATCTCAAAAACTATTATGAAATTTCATATATAAGAATGTTGTAACATCTAGTTGTGCATCTCGATTTTTGGTTCCAATCTACTGGAGAGTTTATTTACAGGACCACCGAAAAGAATTTCAGTACCTTAATGTCTATGGACATCTTCATTATAATACAACTGTAGACAGTCATTGTTTGGTACATGCCCAAAATCTCGCCGTCTGTCCTCGACCTTGGCGAGTTTTGGCGAAATATCGCCAAATTTGGCGATAGTCAGTCATTTGGTCCATGGCCAAAGTATCGCCATTTGTCATCGTTCTTGGCGAGTTTTGGCGAAATATCGCCAAATTTGGCGATAATCTGTCATTGTTTGGTTTATGCTTAAAATCTCGCCAAATGTCGTCGACATTGACGAGTTTCGCCGAAATATCGCCAAATTTGGCGCCAAAAATTATTTCCTATTTTGTATAACTCTAAAACTTTAACCCGTAGATTTTTTAACTTTGTATTTAGAACTATTGTAATATCTAACTGTTTTCAATATCTTTTTTCACAGCATTCGACTGAGAATTTATTTACATGGTGAGCCAAATGACTTTGAATACATTGAGGTGTATAGATGCATTCAATTCATTGAAAGTCTGTGGTCTACTACTTTGGCTATCCCCAAAATCTCGCTGACTATCTCAAGTTTGTCGGCTTTTGGTGAAATATCGCCAAATAAAGTGTCAGAAAGAAATCTTTCAAATTGAACTCAGCTTGGCGATATCGAAATTTTTGGCTAGAAATCGCTAAACCTTACTATTATTGATATTTTATCTCTTTCAAACAAATAAATGTAGAGGAAGTGCGTCGAAAATATTTTTGATCTAATGGACGTGCAAGGAAGTCATGTGTTGGACACATCAGATTTTTTCACTAATAGAAAGATACACTATTCTGGAGTATTAAAGGCTGCCTTTCATGCATGCAGCATAAGTAATTCTTTAACAGGGACATTTAAAACAATTATTATACATTTACACTCTATGGTTATCTCTCTAACTACTGAACCGCTTCTAAAACTTTACTCACTGATAGAAAACCAGACAATTTTAGACTGCCTTTTTATGAATATATCACAAATAATTCTTTTAGAAGGACATGCAAGTATTACATTATGATCTATGTGTATCTCTAACTAGAGAACCGAATCGAATTTTTTTTTTTTTTTCAATAATAGAAAGCTTCTATTTCTGAGTATTAAAGGCTAATATTCATGGATATAGTTAAGATAGTTTTTTTACAGGGACACACAAAATAATTGTAATATATTAAGCTGTACGGGTATTTCTTTAACTTCTGAACTGATTCTAAAACTTTTTTCACTGATAGAAAGCTACACTAGTCCTGACTATTATGGCTACCTGTCATGCATTTATCACAAATAGGTCTTTTACAGGGATACTCAATTACATTACGATCTCTAGAACTAATGAACTGATTCTAAAGCTTTTTACTTCCTTGTACGGAGTATAAGGAGTAATATGTGATCCCGAAAAATTTCGGGGGCCAAATTTTGACAAAAATAAACAATGTTGACTACCTCTAAATTTAATTTTAAGAATTTTATCGATGCATCTCATTGTACGCTAGCATGCACGATCATATAAATGCGTCTGCAACCCATTTTGACCAACGGCGAGTCTATTTTGACCAGTTTTTCCATGCCATCTGTATGTACGTGCATATGCATGTAACTCGCATATCTCAAAAACTATTGGTCGTAGATAGCTGGAATTTTGTAACCTGTAGATGTGCACCTCCCCTTTTGATCCCAATCCACTGGATAGTTTATCTACAGGACTGCCCAAAAGATTCGAAATACATTGCACTCTATGGGCCGAAATTCATTAAACTCGCATATCTCAAAAACTACTAGAAGTAGAATGTTGAAACTTTATATTCAGGATTGTTGTAACATCTAGTGATGCACCTCCCCTTTCCATCCCATTTGACTGGATAGTTTATCTGCAGGGCCGCCCAAAAGATTTTAAATACATTACACTCTATGGGCAGATATTCACAAAAGCGTATTTTAGAGGTATTAGGCTATTCAAAAGGACTCAGAAGTGATATATACTGTAACAGGTTACAAAGTGTATTTCTCCATCAAAGAAACCTTCTTTATCATTTATAGTTCTGCTACAGGAACACTCAAAAGATTTCCAATACATAACGGTCAATGGCAATGTTAGGGACATTCATCCATTTCAAGCACAATACCGTCCTACTGTACAAGTTTTTCTTTCAGCATATAATATTATAGACTGCATACTGTATTATTATATATTTAGTATACCTTCTACAATATTATACACATAATATGACAATTATATTATACAATTACAAGTATTTGAATAATTTATTGCTGAACAAAACAAAAAATGAGCCTAAAAATAAGAAAGAACTGGTCTTCTATTATCAGAATTTTATTTTTTTTAATTACTTTGCACATCATTCGGTATTCATTAGGAAATTTTACGTAAAATTATCTCTTGTGGGAGCCCCGGTAGCCCTCCCCTAAATCCGGCCCTGCCATCACTGCCTGGTCCAGGAAATATGTTCTCTTGCCCAACGTAAGTGGGCCCCTGTCTATCACCCATTGAACAAGGCACACACAAGTGATTGCCTTGCATAAAGATTTGCCTTGTGAAGGCATCCTCATATCTTACTAGAGGAGATTCTTCTCCATGATGCTACAAAGTGGTCTGCAACGAGCTGCGACACAGTAATATTTCTTCTTCTTCAGGCCAAAAGAGCTAGAAAATGGTCTTCTGCAAGTGTTGTAGGTGATGGTTGTCCTGGAACTTATTTTCTGGACACAGAATCATCGGATTGATATTGATCCTAGAGTCCTCGGACCACACAGCAACACATTGAGACGCCTACAAAATCACCCCCAATGACAACCCCATTTCCATCCGTTCGGAAACCTACCACCTTAATGAGTCGGGCAGATGGCTTCTGCTAGACAATGCCAGAGTCTACAGCCTCATGTCAAGGCATCTGCCAACAACAGTTGTAAATCAACAAAAGTTACACACATAATTACAAAAGCCTGATATTTGCATGTTTCTCTCACTCATATATGTGTTCTTTCCTATAAAATGATAATATTAGCTATAGTTTTTGCATAACTTTCGTAGCTCATTATTACCATATAATGAACACTATTTAACTATGAATTTTATTGTTACAGCCATTCCTTTTATGGTGAACTTTGAAAAACATTTTTTACCTCAACTTTTGGAGGCCAGTGCATTTCTAATGACATGTAAACATTATTCGGCACTTAAAAAACAATGGCAAGTCTGTCTTAATCAGTACTTGCTTAATATTAACTACTTTTTGCAGGTTTAGAAAAGGATCTTTTTTTATGTAGAATTACAGAATGAAATTTTTAATACTTCAAGAGGAATTTTAATTATGCATTAGAAAATAAAAAGTATGGGAACATATAAACACCAAAAAAAAAGTAGGGAGATGTCAGAGCCCCCTTGACTCACCATAGATGTAAAGCAAATAGACACTAAAGTATTTATTTCAATTACTGCCCTTTCAACCTAAATCTACAATAATTCTTTTGTTTGCTCCTGTAAATATAAGACATAACATTAGGGGAGGTACAGGGGGGCACATGCCCAGTCAATTTTGTCTTAAAATCATTTGATTTAAGACACTCAAAATATTAGGTCATGCTTTGTTTATGCCTGTAAGAACTATAAATGTTATTTGCATAATTTTCAATAGAAAGCATTCTTTTAATAAACTTCATAAATATAATATTCCCTTTGAAATAGATTTACATATCTGAAATGCATTTAAAGAACTTTAGTGTACTGTAAGATTTTTGAGTTTCCTAGTAAAATAAAACTTCTTACTCTATGCAAACCATTTTCAATAGAATATACGACATAATACATAGTAGAAAAAACATATCAATTCTGTAGCAATCAATGCCTATTAATGGCAGTTAACAGCTTGATCATATGCTTACAGGCAAACCAAAACCATAAGCATTTTTCAACTTTGTTGGAAGAGAATTAAGTTTTTGTGTTTATTATGAATGGGTCCAAAATATTCATTTTATGTGTTAGTGTTAACCTACTCTTTCTTTTTTTTAGATTTATGAAAAAAAAAATAATTTTATGTCTATTTTTGTGATTTTATTATGATTACAAAAGTATTCCAGAGATATTTTTTGGAATGCTTCTGGATGAGTGGTTTGAAATGCTGAAGACTGATCTGAAGTTTGAATGAATACAGATAAAGCATGTGTTGAAAATTTTTAATAAGATTTTACATATAATTCACAAATCAATGGCATAGATAGGGGTGTCGAGGAGAGCATCTATACCGGGGAGCTGCACCCAGGGGGTGCCAAATTGTATGCAAAACCTTCTTGGTTTCACTTTGGCGAATAGGAGGAGGCACAAAATCTTCAGTTGCCCTGGGTGCTGAAAACCCTAACTATGCGTCTGTCACAATTTTTTTTTATGTGTTGTCTTTGATAAATCTATCTTCTTCGTAATCATTAAGTAATATTTCAATAAATAAAATGTCTCTCTGCTGTAATATGCAACATTCTTCAAACAGAAACTGAAACTATACAGGCTATTGCAAACTAGAGAGGGGGATAAAAATCATGTCCTTAAGACTTTAAAATAACAGTAAAATACTGTTAATAAATAGTTTCAATAGGGGAAAAAAACTTGGTAATATTATATAATGTTCTTAAGCAAAGTAATAATTACCAAGTTTCTAAATGGACCATCAGTGGAAGTGTACAGAGAAGGCAAACAAAGTCTTATTTCATGATACAAGAGGGTAAATATAAAGGGTGACTGTGTGGAAAAACAGCTTAACCTAACAAGGTACGCGGTATTATATGTGGAACAACCACTTTAATTATTCCTCTACATCTATAAAATACTAGCATAGACATCTATTGGTTTTAAAGGTATTTATGCATAGATAGCAATGATATAATTCAGGCTATTGCATGTAGATGTCAAAATTGATTGAAAACATAATATTTCGTATGTCGCTTGTTTATTTTAGAAAATTAACAAAAAATAGTTAACAAAGAGTTTTGATCCAGAAAAAGTTATTGTGTGTTGAAATTCGTCATACTAAGAAACAACTTCAAAATTAAATTTCAAAGTAAATGCAATAAAAGTATAGTTAAGTCTCAGTGCACCTCATACAGAACTGAAATAAAAAAGTAATTTTCTAGTAAAATATTTGGTTATCCCTTCCCCCAAAATACTAATCACCAGACCGCGGATTGTATGCAATCGCATATTTGCATATGCAATTGCATATTTCAGGTGTTTTTGCATAAAATGAGGCATTTTCTCTGTTGGATGCATATTTCAATTTCTTTAGCTTTGAATTTGTAACTTTTGTATCTTCCTTTCAGTATTTTTTTTTTCTTTTAACTCTTTAAGTCCCACGTTTTGAAAAATTTATACAACCCCAGGTTCCCAGCAAAATAGCATATACGCTTTCAATTTATTTTGTGTGTATTTGTAACAAGTTAAATTAAGTCAGCCTTTATTGGCTTAAATGGCTAGAATGAAAGCAGGCATGCTAACCCTGATGAAGATGTGGATTTCGGATTATGGACAAGACCTAACTCCATAAAAGATGTAGTTAATGCTTTGGACAGCGTCGATTATTCTTCTTTATTTCATTGCGGAAGAAATGCTTATCTATATATCCATCCAAAAAGGTCAGTGGATAATCGAAACACATATTTCTTTCTTAACATCAGACATCACAAAATTAGAATATCAAAATCTGCTTCTGAGTGATGTAATGAGTCAAGTTGTAAAAGTAGAGGAATGCGTTGGTAAGATTCCAGAGTCATTAGGAGAAGAAATCAGTGAGAAACTGAATTTTATTTTAAATAAAAATTCAGGATTTTTGGCAGTGAATAAAATAAATAATTTTATTAATGGTGAGGGAAGTGAATTACCGGAAAAAGTGGAACCATCCAAAGCAAAATATTATAAGTACTGTCGTGACATTCGTTGATGTTGAAAGAACATTTTCAGGATATAAAATGATTTTAGATGATAAAAGACAAATCCTCACTATTGAAAATTTAGGAAAACACTTAGCTGTGTATTGCAACAAAAATTACTGAAAGAAGATTTAATTCATATTTCATATCCCTAAGATTGTGAATAAAAATTTCTCATTCTGTTTTACATGATGTTTTGAAGTTTCAAAGAGAAAAAATGTGTCATAATTGCAAGGTAAGTGCTAGAAAATACTTTTACAAGTAAATACACTTTTATTTTCTGTTAATATGCGAATATTTTTTTAGTTATTTGGTGCATACTTTTAGATTTTTAGTGCATATTTCTAGATTTTTAGTGCATATTTTTAGATTTTTTCATGCATATTTTGCCACTTTTTAAGTGCATATAATCCGCGGTCTACTAATCACTAACACCATCACATATATTTATTTCATACACAGAAAGAAAAAAAAAAATGTGCCTTGTAAGGTTAATGCATGTGCAGATAAAAATAAAATGTTTGTCGGGAAATTGTTTTTGGTTATTTTTTAATTGGCAAGTGGGCATTACTTTCTGGATGTCCCTTTTACAAAAAAAAAAAAAAGATACTCCATGAACACTTAACATTTTCTTTTTATAATAAATGCATGCATTTTTTAATTTTTATTTATAAACTTTATAATAAATACATAATTATATAAAAATTAGAAAGGTTTATATGGGGCAAGTAAAGATTATTCATTTTGCAATAACTTTGATGGGGAAACTGATTCCAAGCGCAAGTATTTTGTTAAATGAGATGAATCAAGGAGCAAATTGAATTCTTATTTCAAGGTACCACAGTACAAGTTTATTACACAAGCTGACAGTTACTTTGTGCCACATGTTAGTCATGTGCAGTTGAATTTTCCTCTTAGTTACATTACAAACGAGAACAGTTTTTGTGCAATGTGCCCATTTACAGTTCATTTATTTAAACTGTGTAATAAATATTGGACAGTTTGCATCCTATTTTTACCACTGTATGTTCACTTCATGGACACATTTTAGAAGGGACTTGCACATGCTAGCTGTTATTAAATTTTTAAGCACATCATACCTGAATACAAACTAGAGAAAAAACATTTTTCAATTTTTTTTCTGTCTGTGCAAAATTTGGTCGGTCACAAAGCAGTCATCTTACACACTGAAAGCACTTTCACACCTTAAGCCTCCTAATTTACACCACGCTACTTGTTAATGAATGCCTTACGCTCAGTTTATAAAGTCGTTAGGGAAAAGATGAACTTGCAAACCAATTCATTGGATTAATGAAGAAAATACTGCTTAAATCTTCGGACAGAATAAATATATTCAACAAATCATTCAACTTACACTTCCTCCAGAATCTGTGATGGTCCAGGTGGGGCACATGGATCTTTGCTGCTTAATACTGCTTAAACTTTGCAAAGATCAAGGATTTTATTGCTCAACTTGAAGATGGTAATGTGGCAGTTGAAAAAATCAAAAGTATTATAAGCAATAAAGATCTGGAAAAAGAGTTGTATGTGACGCATACAACTGCAAGTTCATTGAAAACAACATTAAGAAGCTTGAAGAACAGAATCTAGAAAAGCAAATACTGTTTCAGATTTTGGAAGAATTGAAAACCATTTGGGTGATTTTACCAAAGATAAATTGGAAAATTCTCTTTAGGAAGAATCCGGACATCATTGCATTCATCAATAAGATTCAAGACCTTTACATGCACATAAAGACCAAGTTTGCACCTCTAGTGAGTGTAGAGATTGAATGATCTTTTTCTCAATACAAAGACTTAACTGATAAGTAGCAAAATACAGTTTTTCAGAACACCGAAAAATATATGTGTTATAGAGCAGAATTACTCCATACAGAAAGAAATTGAATGAATGATATAGAAATAATTGGAAAGTTTATTTTAATTAAATAAACAACTTACCAGTTGGAGTAAAAGATAGGAGTACTAATATATTGTTAAACTAAAATTAAAAATTTCAATAGGCAAGAAATTTTGCATGCAATATTACAAAATTTGGCATGCAAAAATACTCATCACACACAATGTTATGAATTTCTGACTTTAAAAATGAGAAATGACTGGCTTGAAATATTTGCCGTTTGTATTAATATACTGTTTTGAAATTAAAATTTTTTTATTTTAAATACCTCAAATGGAATAGAGCAAAAAATCAAACATTTTGAAAATTATTACATTTCAATGATCCGTGAATAAATTAAATTAATCTGTTTTTATATACATAATTACATGTACAAAATAACAGACTACTGGCTATTATTATATTTATTTGAAAACATGTGGCATGTGGAATAACAAAGAGCCACTAATTCTAGCCATTCTGCCACAAGCTTGTTGCAGACTTAGTTTGGCATAGTTAATTGATTCCTCAATTTTCTATTTTTACAGACTTATAAAATGAATTCTTAGGGGGTAATTTTCTGTGAAGTAAAAGTGTGTTCTCAAGTATTATTAAGACCTAAAAAAAGATAATCTCCGAGACTCAATGATTTGAGAGGAAATATTTCCTATTTAGGGGAAAAAAAAAAAAAAAAAAAAGAAGCCAAACACTGGCTTAGAAAAAAATGGTAGAGGGGTTGCCACATCTGCACAATTCCTTGTATAAATAATTATAAGTCATATAGTATCATTCAGAAATAAAAATGTTGAATAAAAAATATTCATAGCAAATATGATCACAAATAGTACTGAACAAAAGATCATCAGCCCTAAAAATGGGATTTGTAACGATTTATCCATGTCAATGGATAAATCTTTACAAATCTCATCCTCCAGGCTGAATTCTCAGAGGGGGCATTGAACTTTTTGCATGGTCTATAAATTTTTCAAAATGCAAATTGAATGTGTGAAATCGTGAAGCATACCAATCTAAAGTTCTAAAACAAAAAGTTTGAGGGGGCTGTGGCCCCTCTGGCTAGAGCCGCCCTTGCCAGGAGTAGAATTTAAAAATACATGAATCATCAGTAGTAGATGTGCTAATAAACTGTAAATACAAAATGTTTTCTTGTGCATTCAAATACTTTTGGCCACATACTTCTTTTGATATATATTGTGATATATGATATACAGGGTGATCAATTTGAAAGAGTACTGAATGGTTTTTCTTATAACCCTTAAATCTAACAGAGTAGCGAAATATAGTTGTTTGAACCATGTTTAAGTGTAGGAGACAATCTCCAATTTTGTGCGCCTGCTACAATTATCTCGATTTCTGTTTTACCTCACAAATAAAGTTTTAACATTCCAACAATGTTGGAAATCATTTCCCACACTTTAAGAAGGTACAAACAATTATACTTCAGGATCAGAATAGTTGCCTAATATAGTAAGGGTAATAAGTAGAAACAAAACAAGGGTACTCGATTGAAGTACTCTTAAATTGGGAAAACACCCCGTATATCTAATGATAGCAATGTAAAC
>JAWZYV010020215.1:0-22041 GCA_038373885.1 Cheiracanthium punctorium | reverse complement strand
AATTCGACAAAAAAACTCGATTTGACCTAAAAACCTCTAAATTTAATTTTAAGAATTTTTTTCGATGCATCTCATCGTAGGCTAGCATGCACGATCATATTAACGCGTCTGCAACTCATTTTGACCAGCGGCGAGTCTATTGTGGTCAGTTTTTCCATGCCGTCTGTACGTACGTACGTACGTACTGTATGTATGTAACTCGCATATCTCAAAAACTATTGGTCGTAGAATGTTGAGATTTGATATTTAGGATTGTTCTATGATCTAGTTGTGCACCTCCCCTTTTGGTCGCAATCGAATGTATAGTTTATGTACAGGACCGCCCAAAAGATTCGAAATACATTACGCTCTATGGGCCGAAATTCATTAAACTCGCTTAACTCAAAAACTATTAGGCGTAGAATGTCGAAACTTCATATTTTGGATAGTTGTAGCATCTAGTTGTGCACCTCCCCTATTGGTTCCATTCGACTGGATAGTTTATCTACAGGATCGCCCAAAACATTCGAAATACATTACGCTCAATGGGCCGAAATTCATTAAACTCGCATATCTCAAAAACTATTAGGCGTAGAATGTTGAAACTTTATATTTAGGATTGTTGTAACATCTAGTTGTGCACCTCCCCTTTCGGTTCCATTCGACTGGATAGTTTATCTACAGAACCGCCTAAAAGATTCGAAATACATTACGCTCTATGGGCCGACATTCATCAAAGCGTTTTTTAAGGTTTTGGGCTATTTCAAACGACTCAGGAGTGATATATGCTGTAAAGAGTTAGAAAATGAATTTCTCCATTAAAAAAAGTGTCTTTATCATTTACAGTTCTGCTACAGGAACACTCAAAAGATTTCCAATACATTACGGTCAATGGCAATTTTAGGGGCATTCATCCATTTCAAGCACAATACCGTCCTACCACATAAGTTAGGTAATGGTCCGACCACGGTCACGTGCCTCCCTCAAGAACTATGCCAAAAGTCGCCAAGCTTGGCGACTTTTGGTGTACGTGTGTGCATATTTAACTCTCAAATCTCAAAAACTATTATGAAATTTCATATGTAAGATTGTTGTAACATCTAGTTGTGCATCTCGATTTTTGGTTCCAATCTGCTGGAGTTTCTTTACAGGACCACCAAAAAGAATTTCAGTACTTTAATGTCTATGGACATCTTCAATATAATACAATTGTAGTCAGTCATTGTTTGGTACATGCCCAAAATCTCGCCGTCTGTCCTCGACCTTGGCGAGTTTTGCCGAAATGTCGCCAAATTTGGCGATAGTCAGTCATTTGGTCCATGCCCAAAGTATCGCCATTTGTCATCGTTCTTGGCGAGTTTTGGCGAAATATCGCCAAATTTGGCGATAATCTGTCATTGTTGGTCCATGCTTAAAATCTCGCCAAATGTCGTCGACATTGACGAGTTTCGCCGAAATATCGCCAAATTTGGCGCCAAAAATTATTTCGTATTTTGTATAACTCTAAAACTTTAACCCGTACAATTTTGAACTTTTGTATTTAGAACTATATTATAATATCTAACTGTTTTCAATATCTTTTTTGACAGCAATCGACTGGGAATTTATTTACAGGGTGAGCCAAATGACTTTAAATACATTAAGGTGTATGGATGCATTCAATTCATTGAAAGTCAGAGGTCAATGACTACTTTGGCTATCAGCAAAATCTCGCAAACTATCTCAAGTTTGTCGGCTTTTGGTGAAATATCGCCAAATAAAGTGGCAGAAGGAAATCTTTCAAATTGAACTCAGCTTGGCGATATCGAAATATTTGGCTAGAAATCGCTATACCTTACTATTATTGATATTTTATCTCTTTCAAACAAATAAGTTTAGAGTAAATGCGTAAAAAACATTTTTGAATTAATAGACGTGCAAGGAAGTCATGTGTTGGACACATCAGATTTTTTTGTCAAATGCTTCAGCAAGGATCTGTCCAGATTTTTCCGAGTCCTGTTTTTGTGAAATTGCGAAAAATTTACTTATTATTTTCTGAATCTGAAATTAGCGTTCAATCAGGTTTTTCCAGCTAAGGTCCTGTATTTGTGAAAATAGGGTCTTGTTTTCATGAATTATTATAAAATATACAAATTTAAATTTAGTATTAAAGTTCCATCAGAATATTTTATAGAAAGCCCTACTAAAAACAACTATATATGTGTAACCTGGCAAAGCATTGCTTATACATCAGTTTATGCTGGAAAGATTGATTTTATTTGAAAAATATTAAATTATGTAAACACATATTTGTAAAAGGGTGGCAGTTTACCAGAGGAAGAATTTTGTGAAAGGTCTGTTTTCCAAATGAAAAATATTGTAAAGGGTCTATTTTTAAGAAAATATTTTGTGAAAGGTCCACTTTTAGTATAAAATATTTTGTGAAGGGTCCATTAACGGACTAAAATTTCTCCTAAACAGACCCCTGTTAAGACTCAAGATGTTGGCATATATTTCTTTTTCAACCATGCTTTAATGATGCACAGGTATTGTTTTTCTCAAATTTCAAATTTGTTGTAAGAAAAAAGTTGAAAAAAATGTGTGGTAAGACATGTCGTTAATGTCGGGTCCAACAGAATTATCAAAAATCTTGTATTTTTTTTTAAACGTTATAAAAACCTGGATTGAATTTACAAGCCAGTGCTGTTTACATGCTTGTTTTGGTGATGATTCTGGCACAATACTGGGGCGATGCATGTAGGGCCTTCGAGAAAAATTTTATAAGGCAGGGCGAAAATCTTCCCGGCCTCTTTCGTTAGGGATGGATGTAAAACAAATTTTTGCGCAACGAGACAGAGATTGATGGATTTTTTGAGAGATGAGACACACATTTTTAACATTACGATATAGTGATTTTGCAACACGAGACAAAGTTTTTTGGCCGTTTTGCAAGATGCGAGATGCCTGTTTTCAGTCTCGCATCCATCACTACCTTTTGTAAAGCACAAAAGTTTTGAAAAAACAAAAGGGACGGGAGCAATTTTTTTTTTTTTTTTTTTTTTTTTTTTGTGAAACTGCTCTTTTCAATGATTTTCAATATAAAATGCTAAAAGGAGAGTGGGAGGGAAGGTTTTCTGATATGTAATGGTACTTTTAATTCATGTTCGAAGGTTGAAAAAATACTAATATTTAAATGGTTGAATTAAAATTTCTACCATCTAAATCATTCTAGAATCATGTATTCAAAATTTAGCCTTTAAAAAAAAAAAATATTTTAATTATGGATCTATAAGTGAAATTCGTAACACCTTCTGAAAAATTCACGGACGCACTTCAGCTAAACACGGGCCCAGGGGCGGCGCCCCGTCTGTCCCCCCCCCCCCCTTTCGTAGGGCCTGGATGCATGGAGGCAGTAGAGGATTCAGAGGAGGGGCTAGGGGGCTTCACCCCCCCCCAAAAAGAGATTGCTAAAGGGTAACATTCTTCTTCATTATGCACTTTGAATATATAATCTTTTTTGATCACTTAGCCCCTCCCAAAAGTTTTTACATTGGTTTAGACTAAAATTTTGCTTTATTGAATATTTCGTTTGGGTAAAATAAGCTTTTTTCCAAATTCAGCCCTTCCCAAAAGAGAATTTCTGGATCCGCCACTGCATGGAGGGAATGAAGTACCCTGCCAGTGGTAGTTTTGACTGGCAACCATAAAAAAACATGTATCGTCAGTTCAGTTGGGAATTTGAAATTGGGTACTTATGTTTTATACCAGAGGTCCACCAAGATGAGCGATTTTTCGCCCAGATAAATGCCAGATGCATGAAATTATTAATGGTTTGGAATACGATTGGCAACAGTTTGCTAGCACATTTGACGAAAAAACAGTTTGACAGAAATGATCCCTGGGATAATACATAAGTACCGAAATTATTTCATGTTATTGTATAAAAAAAAAAGTGTGTGTTTATTAGAAATGTAGTGTGAATATGAAGCTAAATAAAAGGATGTTGGATGTTGGTGAAAGGTACAAGCTGGTGTGTGAAGCGAAAGGGGGAAAAATGAGGTACAAAGAACGGAGAGCAAAAATGGCATAAGGGACATTTCTGCGTAAGTAAACTATGTTGAAGTAAGTGAATGAAATGAAAAAATAACGGTAAGTGCTTTTTTTATATGAATTTTTATCACTTTTAAAGTGATTTTTTGTTTTTGATAGTGCTATTTATCTGCTATTCTAAATCTTTCTGACTTTAGATTAGGTGTATATAGCTAGGTTGCTTAGTCCACCGTAGCTTTTTTTTTTTTTTTGAGTTAAAAATGGGCTAGTGTTGGCCTACTTTATACTAGCTGAAGGTTGCTTAATCCATAATTTTTTTAGGTTAAATATTGTCTACAGTTTGCTCATTTTAAATTAGCCGTGGCTGATTTTGCAGATGTTTTTTAGGTTAAATATGAACCAGTATGTGAAGATTTTTGAATAGTTTATAAATCTGATCGAATTTATAAATTATTCAAATTTTGAAATTCGACTGAGTTTTATGAATTTATCAAAATTTTTGAATAATGATATAAATCTGATCTTGTCGCTGGAGCTTGGCGAGCGACTGTCGCCGTGTTTACGTGGGGCAGACACCGTCTTGGTCGACTTTACCATTAACTGACTAGCACTGTTTGTTCATTTATTAGGTTGTAACGAAAGTTTTCCGCCACTCAAAGTATTGCCTGCACAAGCAGTTCCCGTTGGTGTCTTTGACAATATTTTGTAAAACGATTTTTGTTATTTGAAAGAAAAGACTTGTTTTAGAGAACTGTGTTGTGAAATCTGTAAAACAATATCGTTATGATTAAGTATAAGGTGTCTGAATTGGAACTACCAAGCTACCAGATTGATCCATCATTTACTCTCAGTTCTGTCGCAAAAAGTCAGCTACAGAATGACACTGAATCATGTATACTGCTTAAGGTACTACTGTTGAATCATGACACTGTGAAGATTTGGTACCGAAAGTTCAAAAACGAGGACCAGGATATTAAAGAAGCAGGGCGCTTTGGCCGGCCTATTCATGCTGATGAATCCCGCCTACGACAATTTGTGGAAGAAGATAAAATATTCCTCCACTCGAGAGCTAGCTAAAAGAGTTAGACTTTAGTGCCATGTTCATTAGTCGCACTAAGCATAAAAAACTTGACATATAAGGTCAATAGTTGGGTACCGCGTGAGCTGACTCAAGCAAATCTGGCGGAAAACTTTCGTTACAACCTGATACATTAATTCATTCAAGGCTTCAAAGATTACAAACATTACCTATTCGAAGAGTTTTGAGCCATCATTTGTTTTTTTTAATTGAAGAGACACTTTTAATTCTTGTACGAATATACATCCTGTTCCGTAATGTACGATCAATTAAATTTTTTTGTCTGTGAATTTCGCATGTTTGTGTTTACAAAAATTTCCGCAACACTACAGACTACCAGTGATGCCAATGTTTCTGGACAAGTTTCCCCTGTTTCGAGCCTCAAAAGTCCCTGTTTTCCCCTGTTTCGAGAAATCCAATGAACGATTGTGGCGCCATCTAGTGTCCTCATAGATAACCAACTTATTATATTATATTGTACATTAATAGGTATTATATATATAATCTATAATATTAGATGTAATATTATAATATAAAATATAGTAATATTTTAATATTAATATACATGTATATTATTTTAATATCGAACTTTTCCTTTCTCTTTAGATGTTTTTCAATTCTGTTGAACAACTGCAATATTATTCCAGTTTCACTATTATTTGCTTAAATAATGTTAATTCACACACATACGCATACATAAATTAACCGCACATTAGTTCAAAAATTATGAAACTGTTGACCAATTTTCCAAGCTTCCATTAAGGATCGCAGAAATGGTCTGGATTAAAAACGAAAGTCAACTGTGGTGTATGGTATCGTATATCACATGGACAAGGACGTATTTAAGGAGGGGGGCGGATCCCCTCCCCGAAATTTTGATTTTTGTTACTAAAATGATAAGTTTTTTTGCGAAAAACTCTGCCTTTTTTACCGTTTGGACCAACGCCGAAAAGTTTTTCTGGATATGTCCCTGCACATGGACACTTATCTAGGGAAAGGGGCGCAAATGATTCGAGCCCCCTAACCAAGGAAGCTAGCCAGATTTCATCCAGGGCAGGGCTCGAGTATAACCAAAAGGGGGGGGGGCAGGCATTGATGAACCTAGGGGGCCCTATCTATGAAATTTGTTTCATTTTTCATAAAATTTTGATATAAAAAAGAATATTTCAGAACAACATTTGAAGTTGGGTCCCTTTTGAGCAGGGGACCCTGGGAAAAGTCTCGATTTGCCCATGCACTATTGAGGTTCTGATCCAGGAGAGGCAACAAATAACTGTACTATGCTTAAGTTTAAATTCATAAAAAAAATAATCAAATTAGTTATATATATTTGCTCATTAACATTATTTTTAACCGAGGGGGGTTAGAAGCGCATCTCTTTTGACCCTCCCCCTTGCTTTTAAAATATGATAATGAACAAGAAAATATAGATAATTTGATTTGCTCTAACTCTCGCACTGAAACACAAAAAATCTACTTTTCAGAAGTAATGCATTTTACTTTTATTTTATTTTCTGTCACAAGGAAAATTGAATGCCGGCTCTTTCACTTGCATATTTTCTGGCTATAGACTTGTCCTACAAGATCGTTGTTTATAAATTCAACAACGATTTTGAGACGAAGTTGGTGGGGGGAGAGGGGGACACGTGCCCACCTGTCCCCCCCCCCCGATATACGCCTATGGTATTGTTCATCGTATTACATTCTTAAGAAAACCTAATTACAAGAGCTTTCTAAGAAAGGCGGAAGGCTTATCACCGCTTCCAAACATACAGAAATTTTGGAGGCACACATGAAAGATTTTAGGGAGGGGGGGGACACTTATTGAATTTAAGAGCAGAATAGAGAGTTTCTTTTAAATTTTAAAACAAATGTTTGTTTAAAAGATTTTGAAGTTGGGGCACAGGGGACATGTGCCCCCTGTGTCTCCCCCACCGATACTACGTCTATAGTTCATATGTATTATGCGCTTATAACAATACCTAATAATCGATTCCACATACGTGTGTAGTGCATAGTGTACTTCAGTGTATAGTCTAATTCTTCTTTTAAGAGTAGGGGGCTATAACCCCCCCCCTAACTCTTGCGTATGCCACTGCGTATAATATTCAGATATCTCAGTTTTATGTGATCTTTATCAGATGCAGGGTAAAAAAAAAAAAGAATTGGTTTTATCTACTAGTTTTATCGTCTGACGTGCAACAGAATTTCTCACACTAGAGACAAAGAAAACTATGTTTAGCATAGCTCTTTATCTCTAAAGGCTGAGGAGATTCATGTCTTTGGAAAACTAAGCATGGAGTCTGTAGGAAGGATGATCTCGAAAATTGCAAACAATGGCATTGCAGGGGCAAATGGACACCCAGTCCCAGCCCATCTTTCTTCGGTCCCTTCAAACTTCAAAGCTATCTGCATACGCGGTGAGTCCTTTCTTCCACTATACTACAAACCTATAGGAAAACCAGATGTGAAATCTAGCCCCCTACGAATATACATCCCACCTTCTGTCACTGGATTGGATCATCCATCTAGGTGTCATATAAACCAACAGAATTCGCGTATTCCTGGAAATGTTTTTTTCCCCTATTCCACATAAATTTACCTAAAAATTCCCCTCTGGAAGGGAAAATTTCCTCAATCTGGCAAAATCTGAAAAAGTCCCTAGAATATGGCCAATTTCAAGAAAAACTCCCTTTTCCCCTGAAGGCCAATTTTCCGCCGAAAAGTCCCTATTTTCCCCCGACATTGGCATCACTGCAGACTACAATCACAATCCCAATCACGGACTAAGAGGCTTTAGGACGGTCTTCGGGAAGCGGCAGACGGGCGAAACTGCGTCAGCCTCTGAAAGGAAAATATGCGACCCCCTTTTAATGATTAACGGCATGAGCGCCTTCTGACGACACACGGCGTAAGTATCTCCCGCGTGGTGCTTCCGTGCATATTTATTTACGTTTTAGCTACTAGCACACGACGCATGCGCCAAAAATTAATGGGTACGACCCCCAGCGCCACCGTTTGGGCAAATTTCATTTAGTTCTTTCACAATGCTTGGATGATTGTCCTGAACCCTCTGTTATCCCAATGTCCGTGATCCCAATGTTAAGTTAAAGTACTAGTCAAAGCACATATACGGTAAGCACGCTCACTTAGGCCGCGTTCAGACTGCCACTTTTGAGTAACTCGAGTTACTCGGGAAAAACCCAAGCCGTTCACGATGCCCGATTTGAGCTTTTCGGGGAGATAAACAAAGCGTTCAGACTGCCAAGTTGAGTAGCTCGAGTTTTTCCCAACTCCCCAAGGATTTTCCTTGGGAAGTTGGGGAGATAGATCACGTGAGCTTTGTTTATTGTTATTGTTCGCTCCCATTGGCTCCACAGGGTAGTAAATACGTACCACCCCTTTTTTTCCTATTAAATACCCAAAATCGTTCACGATGTCAATCTCCCCGAGTAAAACTCGAGCAGTTCGTGTTTTACTCGAGTTTTACCCGAAAGTGGCAGTCTGAACACGCCCTTTATGTTAAAATCCGGCCGCACCAGTCGTCGCTACTAGCGCCACTTTCTTTCATAGCGAATGGAGTCTTAACTATTTCGGTAAACAAACCGGTTTTGGTTTCTGGTCGTCTGCTTGCTACCTTGTGTGAGCTATTGAAACGCGAACCGCGAACTTACGTTCACGGTTCGCGTTTCAACAACAAATAACAAGTAATTTCCTTGATCTTTCTTCACTTTCAAACTTGAGACTTCCGCGGTAATAATATACTAATGAGCGTATTACATAAATAAAGATGACACTTCATTTTATAAGCTAAGAAAAATAATAAACTGTTATCTTGAAAAAATGAGCAACAATCATGAGAACTTTTTTTTTTTTCAAATTCATTTTTGTGCTAATTTTTAAATATCACCGATATTAAAAAGGCAATAGTACTTTAGCTTCCAATTAAAAATATTTCTTTAAATTACTTAAATTTTAAATAAAAAATTCTTTAAATAACTTACAAAAAAAATCTAACAAATGGAATATAATTCAATTGCTTTTTTAATTACACTGCATTTTTAATATATGATATTACATGTTGAAGGACGATCCTCCCCCCCCCCCCAATGTATTTATTATATTCAAATTGGAGATTGTAAATGCTACAGCTTCCAAACACACCTCAATGGAGAATGAAGTAAGGATAATCAAGGAAAATTACCACTTTTTGAGAATTCAAGATCATGAAATCTTGATTTCTCATGATTTTGAATCATACCCACAGAAAATGTAGTCAAGTAACTGATGAAATGTTTCTCCTGAAAATCATTTTAAACTTGTATAACTGACTTAAACTGTTACATTAATTGGCCACATTATTTAATGTTATAGAAGGATTTCACATTTTATCATGCAAAAAGTGCATTAATAATGCTGCATCTCTTTCTTCAACTTAACATTAGTTATCCACATTTATTTCCAGTCACAAGCCTTGCTAACAGCTGAGTACGCTGTGTGCTCTTATAAGTAAAGACAAGAGGAAAAATACAACCTGGAGACAATTATAGCTGATGAACCCTACTTCAGAATCTTATATCGGTATTCTTGATGAACCATACTTTAGGATCTTTGGTATTCTTAACCAACAATTATATGTGTAAAAGGGATAAATATAATACAAAACTGCAGATTTATACTCATTCAAAAAGTACAGCACAGATAATCTTGATAAAAAGATATTTATTCACAGACATTTTTACATAAATAGGTGATGTCTAATACATAGATATAACAAATTATTGATGGAGATTAAGATACATAAAAAAAATTAAATTACCAACAAAGTCAACAGATTTTTGCAACATGGAAAAATTGTGCTTTATTATTATTGATAATGATAAAATACCAAAAAGACAGCATTTCCTAGTAAAAAATTACTCAGATGCATTTGGAAGTTGTTACACAGCATCTCAGAAAAATATACAATAGCCAAGATTATTCGTATATGGGCGATTCCAGAGCATAGTACTTTATGACTGTTGGTAAATCACATAGTTGTGGGAAAAAATACTAATGAGGTTGGTATTGAAATGTTGCTCAGTATGAAAGAGGATGTTATATCAAAATTGGATTAATTTAAGTATAAACTTTGAATTTCAAAATTCCCCCCCCCCTTTTTTTGTACTAAATTGGAACACAGGACCAGGATGAGATTGGCAAAAGGTAAAAGAGTGATATACACAAGCAAAGTATTTGCAGAGGTGATTTTATTTGTATATAACATACATGTGAAAGATGTTTTAATAAATTAACATCAGAACATGCTACATGATAAAAATATTACAGTTTATCTTTTCAGTAAGCATGCGAAAAAGAATATAAATCCCAGTTGAATTATTTACATTATATTTTCAGCTTGCAAAGTTTTAATGCATCATGAAGGGCATTTTACTTCGGTATACTCATTAACAAAACTTTGTCTGTGGAAATTTTCGCACATATTTCAAAATAAAATGAATATGCTGGAAATCTTGACAAAGGGAGGGGATACCGGTGTACTCTATCGGTGTCTTTCTCTGCGCCCATAAACAATACTTTTGAATCATCATTAGACAGATAAACTGCACTGCTTACAAACACAATGCATTCATAAGTTGCTAGGAGATGATATATTCCTTTAATTTTATTTTTTCTCTTTTTGTGCCTGATGTTTTTGCCAAAGAGGAAAAATGGCCCAGCAGACAAGTACTTTCGACGTTTTACATGTACAACTCTGACAACAATGAAATATGCTGCTGTAATATGTTTTAGAAAGGAAACTAACATGATTAAAATTTTTTTTAAATGTATACTTACCTAAGTACAAAAACATTTCGGGAATGGCTTCAAAATAACATACAGTTACAAATGATAAAGGCTGTGTGAAACACTGAGCAGAAAAGAACCATATTTTCATTAATTTTATTTTTTCCCCATATATTCCCTTAATTTTATTTTTTCTTTTCTTGTGCCTGATGAAAATGCCAAAGAGGAAAAATGGCCCAGCAGACAAGTACTTTTGACCTTTTACCTGTACAACTCTGACAACAATGAAATATGCTGCTGTAATAGGTTTCAGAAAGGAAACTAACAGATTAAAATTTTTAAAAAATGTATACTTAACTAAGTACAAAAACATTTGGCTTCAAAATAACATACAGTTACAAATGATAAAGGCTGTGTCAAACACTGAGCAGAAAAGAAGAACCATATTTTCCTTAATTTTATTTTTTCCCATATATTCCCTTAATTATTTTTTCTCTTCTTGTGCCTGATGAAAATGACAAAGAGGAAATATGGCCCGCAGACAGGTAATTTCGACCCTTTACATGAAATAGAACTTTGACAACAATGAAATATGCTGCTGTAATATGTTTCAGAAAGGAAACTAACCGATTAAAATTTTTTTAAAATGTATACTTACCTAAGTACAAAAACATTTCAGAAATGGCTTCAAAATAACATACAGTTACAAATGATAAAGGCTGTGTGAAACACTGAGCAGAAATGAAGAACCATATTTTCCTTAATTTTATTTTTTCCCATATATTCAGCTTAATTTTATTTTTTCTCTTCTTGTGCCTGATGAAAATGCCAAGATCAATACATGTTCTTGAGAAGACTTGCACAAAAAATGAGTAACTGTTTTCGAATAAGGCATATTTACAAATGATAATGGCTGGCTCAAATACAATGCAGAAATAAAGAACTTGCTTCTGTAGTTCAAAGAATTAGATAACCCTGAAGAAGGACTATGTTGAGGTGGTTCGCAAACTTTCTGGGGAACAGGAAAGAGCAGGAGCTTTCATTAGATATTGCAGAAACGTGTAAAGACGACATCAATACAAGTTCTTGAGAAGACTTGCATAAATAATGAGGTGCTGTTTTCAAATAAGGCATATTTACAAATGATAATGGCTGGCTCGAATACAATGCAGAAATAGAGAACTTGCTTCTGGAGTTCAAAAAGAGATATCCGTGAAGGAAGACCAACTTTGTCCAGAATGTTCGCAAAGTTTCTGGGGAACAGGGAAGACCAGGAACCTCCATCAGATATTGCAGAAAGGCGTAAAGACGACATCAATACAAGTTCTTCAGAAGACTTCCACAAAAAATTAGGAAATGTTTCAAAACAAGATATATTTACAAATGATAATGGCTGGCTGGAGCACAATGCAAAAAGAGACAACTTGCTTCTGGAATTCAAAGCAGGAGAAAAAAAATGAAGGCAGACTAACTTTGTTGAGGATTTTTGCAAACTTAAGACCAAGAACTTTCATCAGATATTGCAGAAAGGCATAAAGACAAGATCAATATATGTTCTTGAGAAGACTTGCACAAAAAATGAATAACTGTTTTCAAATTAGGCATATTTACAAATGATAATGGCTGGCTCGAATACAATGCAGATATAGAACTTGCTTCTGGAGTTCAAAGAATTGGATACCAGTGAAGGCGGACTAATTTTGTTTCAGGAAAGACCAGGAGCTTTCATCAGATATCGCAGAAAGGCGTAAATCAGTTTTGCAGGTGTTTTCCAAAAATGTTTCGATTTATTCACAATCCTCATCCATTGCTGACACCTGCAATTAACAAAATTTAGAAATCAAATTAAATGAACACGACATGATTAGCATTCATGAAAAAATAAATCATTACTCAGTTAATGCAACATAATTTTTAAATGAGTCTGAAGACAGAAAAAATTACAGTGGAACAAATAAGGCGTAAAAAGCAGTTTTAACCTCTATTCATGACCAGAATCCCATATGCACAACGTAATTATTCCCCTCCTATCAGCCCAGCATCCTATCCAAGTACAGAACTCTGTGTAACGTGGTGAGCCCAGTGTTGCGTATGCATAATTTGAAAATCGAACGATCATAATGAATTTTTTACAACTCTTAGTATCAAAAAATTCATAAAAATTGTTCGTTTGGGTCTGTGACTGTGCTTCATTCTCCCCAGGTGCTGATCCTCAATGGATTACACATTATTCAGAGATCGAGCTGAAGTCTGATAAAAGTTGATCAAAAAGGCTCGTTATCTTTAAAAATATGGGTTGGTAAATCTACGGCAGTTTTTTAATAAGGGCCAGTGTTTGCCCAGTTTACATTAGCTGTACAACTAGGTTGCTTAATCCACAGAAGTTTTTTTTACACTAAATAATGGACCAATGATTGAAGATTTTTGAATTACTTTGTAGAGAGTTCGATGTTTTTAAGTTAAATAGCATCATATTTACTTTAATGTTTGAAAAATGAATATAAAACTATACTCATGTGCAGGTCCGGACTGGCCAGTGTGTCTGACTGTCTGCAGACGGGTGGGCCCCCCACTCTCGGCGGGCCCCCAAACAGAAAAAATAAAATAAAATAAGTACTAGACTGATAGCACTTAATGAAGTTTGACACAGAAAAATTTTTGCCGCTGCATTTGAGCCCCAAAAGGCTTCTAAACACTTTATTTTATATGTATTTAATTCTCAAAATGTTTTGAGGGAGGATTCCCGAATGAACAAGGAATTAATTAATATGAATGGCGCATATTAATTAATAGATCAATATTTTATGAATGTATTAATTATCAATCATATAATTAATTAATAATAACACCATACCTCCCCCATACCCCGAAAGTTAACACATCCTAATATTTATCGGTTATATAATAACCCAGGGCCCCCCCTTCTCTTGAGATGGGCAGGCACCTACCCTTCCAGTCCGGGCCTGCTCATGTGAACAAAAAGCTCAGTGCTATATCACATAACGACTTGGATTAGTATATATTACTGTACTCATGTTACAATACAATAATAAATTATGCATCCCTAAAAATAATTTTAATACTGATTTTAAAACTAGAGGCAAGCCAATTTATACACAAAAAAGGCAGGGTTTAAGTTGAGCTCAAAATTTTTTTAGCAGAAAAGCTAAAATAAGAAAAAAGCTTTAGCAAATGCTAAAAGGATAATTTGATTTTTCTCTTCGGAAGATGGTGTCTGATCTCCTTTTCCTCTTCTATTGTTTTTGCATTATAAATGTATAAATGTACAGGTTTTATATTTTAATTCAATGTGGTAATCAAAGATTGTCCCCAAACCGTTCTATAAGCATTCCATAAAGGAAGTTTTTACTTTTATCCCTGTTTCTTTTTTATTTTTCAGTTCACAATTTTTTCTGAATACTTTCGCAAAAAAGCAAAAGCCCATTAGTTTCATTTTAGCATTTTGACAAGTCTTTTCACATTAAGCGAAAAATGCGACTGTATCTTAAACTTTGAAAAGGGGCTAAAATTGCAAGTCACAAAACCATTAGCAGAAAAAGCTTCTGCAAGCAGAGTTTGGATAAACCAATTTTGCAGCTTCAAAATGACAAAATCCACATGTCTGCATCAGCTGTTTTTAGCTTTAATTTAAACATAAAATGCAGTTTGTAGATCTGATAAATCACTCACTATTTGCAGGGGAAAAAAAGAAAGGTTTTTGGAGACACATAACTGATAGCCGGGGATCTGTCCTTTAAAGAATAATCAACTAATTTTTGTTGCTTCACAGTAAAAAGTTGCTATCAGGAAGGGGGGAAAAAATTAAATCAAAACAAGATTTTTAAATTTTTTTAATGAAAATTAAATTACTTTAAATACAGATTTTAATGAATATAATTTCATCAGAATTTTAAAATAACTTAATTTTTGCTTTGCTAAAATAACTTAATTTTGCTAAGCTTTTTCTGCTAATGGTTTTGTGACATGCAAATTTAGCCCCTTTTCAAGGTTTAAGATACGGTCGCATTTTTCGCATACTTTGTGTAAAGATTTATAGACAATTTGCTAATATCTAGTTGTTAATAGTGTTAATCTGTAAACTTAGTAAATGCAACTAATCATAAATTATCTTTACGAATGTCAAAGTGAATTTTTTTAAAGAATACTTTACAGTAATGTTAATTACTTAAAATGAAAACAATATAGTATTATGCACAGACATATATAGAGTTAAAAACAATGTTAAAGAATAATTTATGGATGTTGCTGAAAGAATTCTATGTATTTATAGGTCGTTTTTTTTTTTTTTTTTTTTTTTTTTTACCAAATTACTAAATACTTGAAACATGACCACACACACAGGAAAAACAATAGGATAATTCCACAGTATTGTGAGCATTTATGCCAGACAATAACTGATCGTAACTGAACAAAAGATTGAGTTAAGTGAATGGTTTCTTTCAGTTTTTTAAACAGATTTTATATGCATAAACAGTTTGTTTTACATACATATAAAAACAAATCGTTCACCTAGCTAAATTTTAAGTGTATCTCTGGTTAACCAAATTTATTCTGGGCAAATTTCAAAATACTGTGCAATCACTTATTATCGAATAAAATATGAAAATATAATGACAGAATAGCACCTTTACATATCACCTTCCGATAAAAAACAATTAATAATTCGTGATTAGATTTTAAATGATTTTTGAATGTGAAAAAGAGTAAGGTGCAACAGATAAAATACAATAATAAGGATACAATTAGTGAAAATGATATGACGTTTATGTATGTTAAATATGTTATGTAAGTATTTATTATATAAAAATCGTTTGTAATATTTAAATAATTTTTAAAAAATGTGTTTAAAAAAAAGAAAAGAAAATCTATTTGAGCGTCAGCTGCATTATAAGAAAAACGGAAACTTCATTACAATGAGCAACTCTTTTGAAACCTCTTTAATGTAAACAGCAAGAAGAGAAATCAGTTAATTTTTAAAAGTTATCCAAGAAATATGAAAGTTAAAATCACACTAAAATTCCTATACAACTGGCATTATTGTTTTTTAATTATTAATTATGAATGTTGTTGCTACTTACATACATTGGTAAAAAGTGAAATTAATTTCTTACCAATCGAATAATTTGACTATTATTAATAATAGCTGAACAACCAGGCCCCTGTGAACAACACTTTGTCAAAATTTCACCCAAAGTCCCAATCTGAGACTAAAATAACCGGTACTTCACACTTTGCCTTACACATGATAAGATTCGATGGTCTAGGGGTAGTGCGCTTATCTCGTAATCAGTACGCTGAAGGTTCGGGCCCGGGGCAGGAAGATGGAAGATTTTTTTTTTTTTTTTTTTTTTCAGAAAAACGGAAATTTAGCATACAAAAAACGAAAATATAATAAACAGAACGGACATTTTTTGAAAATTTTGCTGCCAGTCGTTTATTTTTTATTAACAAATATATTTTAAACAGTTTTTCGGTTTCTTTTCATTATTTCATCGGAGTCGTCGGGAAACGATGATCGGCTTTATGGTCCCCCGAGCGGACATTTTGTACCAGTTGCCGATGAAATTTCCCCTTTTTTGGATGAAAAGCCGTGATCGGCCATTGCTCCTTCTCCTCGGATTTAACTCACCCGCCTCTCATCGACCGATGGGTTATTGCTACTAGGGCAATGTTGTATCCCCACCAGTTCTGAAGCAAAAATTGGGGACATTTTATAAACTCAATGCTCTTCTCAAAAGAGCTTCTATTTGTTCACCTAGCATTATTAATATTCATAAAAGAAAATGAACGACTTATTTCTTTTTAAATTGTAAAGAAATAACTGTTTTAATTAAAATTTTGTCCTCAATTGTTTAGTATTCTGGGGAGAAACTGAAGGTGACCAGATATTTGAACAGTTTTATTGACAGAATCGGGGACATGTCGCGGATTCTGACAACAAAACTGGGGACATTTATAATTCATATTAATGCCATAATAACAGTAATTTAATTTAAAGCAATGCATTATTAAAAATTGTCCCCAATTCCTGTTTTACATTTTGGGGACCTCCTAAAAATGGGGACGTTTGATCACC
Source organism: Cheiracanthium punctorium (assembly GCA_038373885.1). Lineage (NCBI taxonomy): Eukaryota > Metazoa > Arthropoda > Arachnida > Araneae > Cheiracanthiidae > Cheiracanthium > Cheiracanthium punctorium. Next base: position 5,071 of record JAWZYV010020215.1, on the reverse strand, counting down.
CTAAAAAAGGCACAGAAATTGAGGACGTATGGTCACCTTACCTTTACATCAATAATGCCTAAGGGTTGGAGGTGTATACCCTCCAAAAAAAAGTATTCGAGCAAGAGAGAAATTTCCTACTTTAGATTTGCGAATAATAATTGAGTTTTTGTAAACGCACAGCTTGATAGAAATATGGAAAGTCAGTTTTATAACATAGCCTAATTCATAATTCCTTATAAAAAATAATTTTAATATACGAAACCAACGTAGAAATTTCTCTCTTGCTCGAATACTTTTTTTGGAGGGTGTACCTACTACTGCCAAACTGTTTCGAAAACAGTACTATTAGTAATAAAGTCCAAATATTTAACCTCATTTGTGCCCTGGATATTTTTGCGATTTTCTTCGATTTTTAACTGATAACAGAAATTAATAGATATATTTTCTGGGATGTCAATTTCCTTGAACAAGGGATGATTTCTCTTTAAAATCATTATGCCAGAAAAATCGTGAAAATATCAACATCCTACTTGGGTCTGTTAAAATATTTTGTAGAGTTGAGGCTCCAAAGACTCTTGAATAAAGGCTAGGAAAAATAAATAAGCGTTTTTCGACTAATAGCGAAAATGCCGTCCCAAAAAAGGGACACTAGGCATAAATGGGTTAAGAATTCACGTTAGTATTTGCTTTTCAATAGAATTAAATGCATAACAATTACTTTTTTACTGTCAATAAGGTATTTTTACGTGACGTCGGTGACATTTTTTAGATCACCTCGGATATTTAGGGATACAAAGCCACATTTTCGGCCAATGACCATTCACAAATGAACGAATGTTTTGACCCAAGGGCCCGTTCGAGAATTCACCGGTTAGTTATGCCCACACGGTGCTATCCGGTTGCGGTCATTCTTCGGTTAAGTGACGTCACGGTTATCAACCGGTTTCGGTCATCCTCACCACATCGGATTCTAAGCCGAGAAAACAAAAATAAACGCTGGCAACACTACGCTAATAACCGGAATAACCCACCTCGCTAGCAGGGTCATTCTGGTTCCGCTCTGGTCACGTTGAGCAGACAACCGCTACATGACCGAAACGTTTTCGAACGCGGTTACTTCTAGAGCTCCGCCCCACGCTCCGCCTTTTCGAACGCTCTGGTCGTGCACCGGTGTTACCGGTGCACAACCGATGAATTCTCGAACGCGCCCCAAAAGAAGCTGGTTGCTAAGAAGTGACGTAGTGATAATGACGCAGGGGAAACAGCTCTGTAGAATTGGCGTAACAGAGAGGGGAGGCTAGGGTGGGCTAAGCCCATCCTGGAAAATTTTAACCTTTCTCCTTCAAGTGGTCTAGTTACACCAAAAAATTCATTATGTGAAGAGTTGCGAATATACATCTCAAAAACAAAATTGCAAAAGATCATATTGTAAAGTTCTAGCCAGCTATTCCACTTCTAGCGATTTTTTCGAGGAAGCAAGTTAACCCATTCGTGCCTGGATATTTTTGCGACTTTCATCGATTTTTGCTAACACCAGCAGTAATTGATAAATTTCTGATGTCAACTTTTTGAACAAGGAATGATTTCATTTAAAATCATTATGTATAAAAATTGAAATGTCAACATCCCACTTGGCCATATTAAAATGTTTTGTGGAATAGAGGTTCAATACTCGCGAATAAAGGCTAGGAAAAATAAATAACGTTTTCGAATGATAGCGAAAATGCCGTCCCAAAAAAGGGACGCTAGGCATAAATGGGTTAATGTGATTCCCCTCCCATAATGAGACTAGGGGCCAGAGGTCAAAGAAAATTTCTTCTCGGGCCCATCTTTTTACTTTTTCCCCCTCTTGCTGGCCGGGGGTGGGTGAAGGATCATAACCCAGACAGCACACTTGCCCATTTTATGTCCATATCTGGACAAACTTGTCCAAAACATGTCTATGTCTATGATAAGATATCTCCTGGACATCATTTTAAGGACATCTTTGGGAAAATCCATAATATGTCTAGAATAAGATTGGGACATGTAACATGTTGGGACATGTAACACCCCAATTAAGTCTTATTACGACAAAAACGGGAAAACCCATATTATGTCTGTAATATGACATGAATTGGACATCTAAACACCCCAATCATGTCTATTTTATGACATAAATGGGAAAATCTATCGGCGACAAACTCTGATTGGCTTAGTTTGTTTGATCATGCGCAGTAACATTTTTGTATACACGTTGTTTTTAATAATCTGTGGTGGTTGTGGTAGATAGTACCCACATATTTGAAGTTTCCTTGTTAGACAATTATAACATTTTTATGCGCACTTCTTGCATTTTGCTTGCCTATATCACTGTTCTGTTCTTTACAATACGAGGTAATGTACAACTTTTTGACTTAATATGTATTTTAATAAAAAAAATTGAATCGACTCGTCAGGAATGGCGAAATGTTGAACAAGAAGTTAATGATGAATTATTCCTGATTGAAGCTGAATGTAATGTGAATGATATTGAATCGAAGCCTATTAATGCGCACGATTATAATTATTTTCATAATGAATTTGAAAATAGGATCGATGAAAATATTTTTGAAGATTCAAATATGTGTGATCCCACAAGCAGTTCTTGTAATAGCTCCATTTCAGAAATTACTGATGAAACAGATACTTCTGTTCCTTTATGGTAGTAACTTATCCATAGCATAAAAATAAACTGTGGATATGAGATAAATATCCACAGAATGTCTTTTTATGGACATATTCTAGTTGTCTATAACATGTCCATATGGACAAGTTATGGATGTCCATAACATGTCCATAAGGATGTCCATAACATGTCCATATAGATAAGTTCTGGATGTCCATAACATGTCCATATGGATGTCTATATTTTGTCCAGAGGATATCATTATGGACGCCGTATTGTGCCATATGGACAAGTTTGGGGCGTATTATGGACAAGATATAGACAAATTTGGGGATCAGTTATGTCCCGATTGTCTATGTTATGTCCCGAACTTGTCCATGATATCATATGGACATGTTCTGGACAAGTTTGTGCTGTCTGGGAAGTGAAAGGACTTTCATTGGAATGACAGAAGAGGCGGCGAGGTATCGTTTCATCAATGAGAATTGAGAGATACAGTCATCTACATCTACTACATCACTTTGCAAGAAGACTTTTGCTGTGCCGCATGCTTACCGTGAATATGCTTTTACCGGGACTAAGAATAGGAGCGTTGTAAGCTATAGCTTTGAGCTCAATTTTTTGGTCTATTTGTATATGTGTGCCCAGGGCACGTGCTCCAAGTGCCCATGCAATAATCAGGGCCTGGCTGTAAGTTCCAAAAGGAGATTGTGATCTTGAATATCATCTCTGGGGTCATTAAGAGTTTGCGAGGAATCATATTTTCGTATACTGTCTATATTTAAGAATATCTTCTTTCTGCTGGTGAAGAGATTTCAGCACCTCGGTAGTTAGAAAAATGGCAGTGACAGATCTAGGAATTTTTGTTGAGGGGAGGGGCAGGGCCGGACTGGGGCCCAGTGGCGGCCCGTGGTCAAAAATGTTAGTGCAGCCGGAAACATATGACCCCCCCCCCCCTAGAAATGGAAAATCTTTGTTAGTGAATTCGAAAGCTGGCGGATTAAGCTCTCATCCAGGAAAAAAAAAAAAGAAATTACATAAAAAATGTAAGAGATCCTATTTTACTTCCATAAAATGGACATAAATTTCAACCAACCGCTCCTATCCTCCAAATTGCATTAATCCGTGTCTGATTCGAAGTTTCCTGAGAATTTTCTTTTGTAATGATAACTTGAGAAGAAAAGAAAGAAGAAAAAAAAAAAAAAAGAAAACTTACTTATTTTTTATAAGTCAAATCAATCCTCTTTTCTTTTAAACTTGCGAATCAGTCAGTGATGTCCTCATATAAGGGCGTTGTTTTAATTCAGATATCATTAATTTTAAAAACTCTTTAAAATTCCCCATGTTTAAAGAATTTTCTCGCTCGCCATGTCCTCTTAATGCCAGTTCTTGCTTACTTAAAAACAATACTGCTTTGATGGGTAATTGCATGAAGCGTCTATTCAGGCTTACCTTCTTGATAAATTCAGCAATATAAAGTCGAGAGTTTTCCTTTAATGCGTCAGCAATTTAGCTCCCACTTCTTATCAACTCCTTAAATTTTAAAGAATTTTTTAAATGCTCGATTGAGCTTTTCATGTGTTTTACGTGCTCGTGTGATGGTGGTTAATCCATCCTATCCAGTACCATTCCAAACGGTCTTTTTTTATCTCAACGATTAAAACACGGCCAACAAAACATTTTTTTTGTAAATAAAAACTGCCCCATAGCCACGAGAATAGTGGCATATCATGAGAAATGGAAGCTACGACCATGCTGAGAACGAACCTGCTTTTTTCTTATGAATGGACAATTTTGGTGTCGGTCTATTTTCTTTTAGTGGTTGTCGTTTATTATCTTCTTTCCATGTGTTAAACGGAGTTTCAAGCAAGACGCAAACTGGATAATAACGGGGCTCCTTGTTTCAAAACGGTTAAATCATAGATTCCAATAACACATGGACACAGTAACAAATAAGACTAAAAACTTTTCAACCTTCCCAGACAAAAACAAAAAAAAAAAAAAAACTATTGTTTCCGTTAGAATGGGCTAGAACAGCAGCGGTTCTCAACCTTTTAACGTCGTGCCCCCCCCCCAACAAAGGCTATACTTACAGTGGCGCTCCCCCCCCTCCACATTTTTTCAGCATACATTGAGATTTTTAATCTTTCTATAATGAACATTTTAAGCGTAAATGGATATTCTTTGAGTAAAAATGCGAATAAAATAAGATGATTTAAAAAAAAAATGCATACCTGCTCTATAGTTTGCCCTATTGCTCTAGTAGATTTTCTCGTTCCCCCCCCCCCCTGCAAAAGTTCTGGCGGGGGCGCGCCCCACTCAGGTTGAGGAAACGCTGGGCTAGAACATATATTCTGTGGTCTTTATTCTCTCCCCTCACTTATCGTCCGAGGCCAATCAGTTCGTCGAATTCACGAGTTGCTGCAAAAGACAGAAACCCTT